>JAJVSH010000205.1:7947-43526 GCA_021460005.1 Tetramorium alpestre | reverse complement strand
ATATATATATATATATATGTCAACGTGTTTCTTCTTTTATCAGATTAGATTTTTATGGTGATATCATCGACCCACGTTGCACACTATGATTGATGAAGATAGTCACGTACACAAGGAAGAAATAGAGGTACTTGAGTACCTATCATTAATGGCGACACACAGGCACTACCGTTATCGCTATGATCATAGCAATTGAGTGTTAATAGGATATTATACAAGCGATATTGCATTACTAGACGAGAAAACTAGCAATATTGCCTTTCATCACAAAAGGGTTTTCACGCGTTAAACTCGTACAGAATGAAACATGACTCATATCTCACTCTTGCAATAACGCTTGGAATCGATAATTTACCTGTAAATAGTGTTGTTGCATTACGTATTAAAATTATCCCATTGACAGATATAATTTTGTTTTCAGTATAATAACGTAAATGGATAAAGCTTGCAAATTTCTAAAATAATATTAAAATTGATGTACTCTGTGCAAAGTAAATAATATTTTGCTAAATTTGATGTCAAATAATACTTCGTCAAGTTTGATGTTAAATAATGTTTAAAAATATCTTTATTAATAACTTATTTAATCTAAATATTGAAATAAAATTTCAAACGAAAAGTTATGAAATTTTACATTGATGTTGTCATGTCGATTGAAAGATACAAATTTCCGACGAAACTTTCATTCGCGGAATCGTTATCTACCATGTCGAACAAACATTAAATAATTTTATTTTTTGCTTATTATAAAAATAGCTTTCAATCTACTTAATTGTATGTTTAATTTTAAATACATACCTGAGTAGGAACCTTTTGTATCCATAGGCGGCGGGGGGTCATTAAATGGCCTGTACATGGTATTTTTCGTCTCAAAAGACGGGACGCTGAAAACAGAAACATGTAACCATTGAGATCATTAAATATATGTATTTTAAATTTACATATTTAGACATGATATCGTCGGTTCATATTATTGATTACACTAAGAATTAAAACTTAGAGATGAATGAAAGTTTCAAGTCTTGGTACGCGTGGCGCGGTTTCTGTAAAATTTAATATTCTCGGTTATTTAGTGACATGACACGAGTGTGTAATTCCTTTTATTTTTAACTTATATGAGTCGCCTTAGCTTCGTGTGGGCGTATACTCTTTTTAAAAATTGATTTTTGAATTATTTCCAAGTTGGATCTCGACCTCATTATCGAGAAAATAAATTTATGCATATTGCAACATTGAACGGCAATTCCTTAAATAGACTAGCTATACGTTTCTGTATTGAAAATTTTAAAAATCAGGAGTGATCGTGTATCATATATTTCTAATGAAAAAGAGAACATCAATTATTTTTTTCCGTACGACTTTTCTCAAGTACTTATTATAAATAATTTAGACTTTCATTGTATTATTATATAAATTTATTATATAAATTTAGGCTTTCATTGTAAGCACTTTTTCTTTTCATTTTTTCACAAACTACATATTTTCACAAATACATTGCTATGGAAAAATAAAAATATAGTGCTACTTTTTACATGGAACAAATAAAACTTGTAGAAAAAAAGAAGAGATATATTTTTATATATTTGGTGCATTATTTGAATAATCTAATAAGATAATATAATTATAAATAAAAGAAGTGATTATATTATATTATGACGCACACATTTTGATTCTGTATACTTTGTAAATATAAAAAAAAATAATTACCGAAGGGTAACATTCAATCGTTTAGGGTCGATTCCTCTGACGTCAGTTAACTTCAGTTATAGTTTGATTGTCTCTCTTGTTTGCAGAAAGGGACGGAGAAACAATTAAACTACGGTTAAAGTCAATTGATGTGGTAAGAATCGGTTTCTCTGGACACATGGAACAAAACCAGACGGTAAATTATACCGCTGCGCAAAGGATACCACCATTAATCTCGCATACACGTGTAATGACTAAAAATCCCTCGACAAGATAAAGTATGTGCGATTACTTTGAGCGAACTCGAAGGTATCTAGCGTAGGCGTGAAGATGGGCATCCATCTACGTCGACCGCAAAACTTTAAAGCTCTCATTGGGATATATTGTCGTTAAATGCTGGTAAATTTCGAGTTTGAAGCAAATTACTGAAAAAGATGAAATATTTGTGACCTCTTTCAAAATTATGTTACATAAAATTAGACATTTAATTGCTTTCAGTTTGTACTTCTTATTTTGTATTTAAATAATTAACCAAAATTTTAATTATTAAAATGACCAAACCATAAGATATATAAAGAAATAATCCATTGTCCATAATTTAAAAAAATTATTAAATTAAATAAATAATATACAGAGTTTAAGATATATATGAAACAGTAATATTTTATTTTGAATTTATTTGTATTCAATTATTTATACGAAAGTTTTTTGGAAAATAAAAATACAAAGTCCAGAAAATTATTTGTAAAACATTATATTTTAATATTGACTTATAATATCTTCTGAACGTATCTTTATTTGTTTTTCAGTATAGTCATCATGGATGCACTTGATGAACTTGAAAACTAATTTCTTGATTCTACCGTCGAGAGAGATATAATAGAATTGTTAAAACAGCCAGCGGGAGACTTCTATGACGTCGGAATCAAGAAATTAGTTTTCAGACTCATCAAGTGTATTGAAGTCCATGGTAACTACGTTGAAAAATAAAAATATTTTCTGAAGGTATATTCTGAAGATATAGTACAAGTCATTTCCAAAATAAAATACTTTGTACATAATTTTCTTTTTCAATTATTATCTTTATTTGCTGAATATACTTCGTATATAAAATTTTTTTAAAAACTGCGACTTAAAAGAATGACATTATGAATGGCATTATAAATGGCATAATCATAATGTGATTTTTATGCCATAATATTAAGCATTGTTTTTAGTAAACTCTTATTTTTGAAACTTTACAAAAAATGTAGAGATCTAGGGTAAATGATGGCAGAGTTCCAACAGTAGTCGGATTAAAAAGATTGTTAATGTAAACGTACTTGAGTTATTCCGTATTTTGTACTCTGTTATCTCTCGGTGCAGGAATATTAATTATGCAGTGCAGGAATTTGAATTATGATTTTCATTAACACTAGCCACGATTTCTACGTACGATATCAAAGCAATCAAATTAGAATTTCTTATATAATATATTTTTATACACATATTTTTCATATTTTTTTTAGTTTTTGCATTTTATATTTTTCATGTAATTAAAGAAGAATGATGTATTGGATAAATATCATGGAAAGGAGAAATTCATACAATTTAGCACGTGACATGATAATTTAGACGCAAATATTGATTCTTCTAGCCCCGTGATATGATAATTCATGTGCAAATATTGGTTCTTGTAGTCCCTCCGTTGTAAACCTCAAAACTAGTTTATTCAGAAACATATTGAGGCGTTCTCGAAATATGCATATTATTGTATGTAATACGAGAAAAGAAAAATAGTTTTCTTTTATACAAATTTTACACATATACAATATCTTAACAAGACATTTAATATAATAAAGAGGTAAATTAATGGATTCTGTTAGTTTTATTACTCCCTTGGATTATTAATCTCTGGTTGCATCTCTGGGTGCACCGCAGTTGCATGCGTTCGCGCGGAACTATTTGAATAATTAATAACTCGCGAGCCATCAAGTCGAAAATTCGCACTTCTGAAATCCAGAATATATTTGCCGTGGTTAAGCTGCCACGGAAGGTCCCCATTCCGAATCCCTTTGGATGAACCGTCGCTGAAATGCTACCACCGCATCTCATTTCGGTGGGGGGATGGAAACGGAGTGAGAATCCCTCTTACGTCACGGCCGCTCATATATACAGATGTATATGTATACCTCTCTATACTTTCGCGCGCGGAGTGTGCACGCTATCTACATCTCGTCTACGGACGGTGCTGCACAAAACGCGGAAACTACGGACACGACCGTCTCGAACGAGAAATCGCGCGTTTCCGTTTAAGGATGTTGTTTAACATTGTTGATGTGCGCATCATGGACGCCGAGCGAAGCTCAGAGAAAATATTATCTTACGCGGTAATTATGCGAAAGATGTGTATATTTTAGATTTATTAATACACATACAATATAATATAGATTATTTCCAGAGTTTATTTAACGATTTTTTTATTTGAATACACATTTCTTCAAAAACTATTGCTTTTTTTATTTTTAAGCTAAGAATTTAGATATTTTCACAAAATAAGGATGTAAATCCGATAATGTTTAAAAAAAAATTAATATAATTTAAAGTTTAATTGTAAAAATACAAAATAATTCAGAGTTATTACATTTTATTATCTATTGATTCTTTGATCACATTAGATCAGTTATAAAACAAAATCATAATTACATTGTCTCGTCGTAATATCTAGCAGCCTGTCTCACATGTCTCCGCAACATGTGCCATCACATCTGCCATCCGATGCAGCTATACAAAATTATTAGAAGATCTTTTTTCTTTTCAATTTTCACGATGTACACTTTTTCTTGTAATCTCTCTAAGAAAACAGCAAAATTATTGCTTCGCGATAACAAATTGAAATAAATTTTACTTAAACCTTTTGGCAAATAATTTAATCTAAATATTGAACTTTATTCCCTCAGCATTATTTTTAATAAAATTTTGCACGCTACTACCAGCGAGTTATTAAAGTTGGCAAAACACGCCTACAAACAACTATTTGTGCGCCATACAAGAACTTTTTTTACTATAGTCATGCTTCATCGGCTTCATATACTCGGAATGAGGTCAATGCACTTTGTTTACACTTGCAGTCCGATGACATCGGGCAGCGAACGAGACTTGAAGACGCCAGTGCATCCATAAAACTATGAAAGCTTTTCCACGTTGCGCTTTCTTGAGGAAGAAGCTTTGCAAATAGTTTGCAAATAAAATAACTTTGTAATAAAATTACGTTAAAACGTATGAGCAGAATAAGATTATCGTCAGATATCTTTCTCTTCTCTTCACTCTATCTTATTAGATAGTTAACCTAGTTACCGTTTCTGTTATTAGCGTCACTTTGAATATCCATAAATCTTCATATTAAAAATTTTCCCATTAACTTTGATATTTTAAATTGTATAATAAATCTTTTTCAGAGAGATTAGAAATAATCTAACAATAGGTAAACTTAAATGTTTCTTATATTGGCTTTTTTAATTTGTGATTGGACTAATTTATTGCATTTGAATTTGATTTGTTTCATGCTTTTTTTAATTTCTCTTCTTCAAAAAATAAATAAAATTTTTACTATAACAAAAATAATTAGCTATAAATACATATATTAATAATATAATGTGACTTTATCGAAATAACGTGGTTTTCTTTAATATAAAAAATATGAAGTGATAAGAAGTCATTATCTCTAGTAAACCATATATTATTCTGTCTTAAAGCTTTTTTACGATCACATTTATATTGTAATTCGTAACTGTCAAGCATAAATCGATATATTATGATATATTATGGTATTCTCGTTCAAACTGTGTTACATAAGCTATAGATTCTTTTGCATTATTTTCTTAATAGTGTAGTGTACTGTATACTTCAACAGAATATACGTTGTTCTTCTTTGCTTAGCTTATGGATGGGAGTGATTTAACTTAGTTGTCTAATGCATCAGAAATTTCCTCTTTTATAAAGTTTTCCGGAATATAGCAAGAAGAAATTTATAATTTCGAAAGAAAAATATATAAGATTGAGAAAAATTAAAAAGTATGATATTATACAGATGAAAGTATTATATATATAGATCTCGATTAAATTTATCGAAGAAAAGAGTTGGTATGAAAAAATTTATTAGATAATAATTTATAGATAAACAAAAAAGTGACGTAACGCAAACATTGATATTCCTATATCATCCACCAACAAATTCTTTGTTATATCGCGAATATTAAATGAGAATTATAATAGCTGAAATTCATTTAATGATATCAACTATTGTTTCTTCGCTTTAAACTCTATGTACGTTGTTTCAAGCCGAGCAATCAGTGAATAATACACAACGTAGATAATGCACAGTGTGTCGCATCATTTGGTTCAATGCGCAATTGTGATGTGACACAAAAACAGGTCGAGTAGCACGATTGGAACTGATGCTAGCCTAGCGTTAACAAACTCTAAGCGTTCCTCTAAGCTTTATGTCTTCTGAAAGCTGAAACTTTCTAAGAATTCCGGCGATCCTTCAATCTTTTTTAACTTTGCCTCAAAGTCCCCTTTTAATATTTATAAAATTCAGTAACTGGAAGAACGTACAATATAGAAACGTGCCTAAAATCTCTTTTTGAGAGAGAGAGAGAGAGAGAGAGAGAGAGAGAAAGAGAGAGAGAAAATTAATTTAATTATATCAAGATTTAAGATTTAGATTAGTATATTTAAATTAAATTAAATATTATTGAAATAAAAGATTAAAAGGTACAAATTTAAAATCGGGTAATTTTCATTCTTTACATTAAGTAAATTTTGCACGTGTCAACGAATACAACATTGTTTTCAAAGTTGGGCCGTAGTTCAGAACTAGTCCCATGTGGATTTCGTGTTAATCAAATTTATTAGTGAGAAGTTTTCGGGATTTTGGTGAAAATTTCATGGTTGTTAAACTAATTAATCATGATATTCTAATTTTGTGTGACGTTTATCGTATTCAAGATATAATATTATAAATGTTTTCAATACTGATTAAAAATATTTTAGAAGGAAGAAAATTTTTGCAGAGAAATGCAGAGAATTTTTAAAAGCAAATTTAATTTCTGCAACATAATTAAATTCTATTAAAGGTTGATAAAAATTTGTAAATAAATAAAAGACCTGACCCAAAGACCTGAATATACAAAAATAGAAAAAGTGCACAAGAACAAATCTTCATCTCCAAGAATGAATATATTTCTACATTTTATCTAATTTCACATCACACGCAATTTTTAAATTTATTTCTATGTAAATTAAAATTTTAGCTCTTCTTTTGCCGAATGCGTTGTAGCTTTGAGGTTCTATTATTATTATAATAATTAGATTATATACCAATTATTCTGCAGATATTATCTACAGAATGAGCAGTGAACTATTTTTATTATACACACATACACACACACAAACATATAATGCATTCAGCCCACGTGCGAGGAATTCTTACGTAACTTCGGTGCGCGCATGAAGTACACCGAATGTTAAAATTGGCAAAGCATAGCAGGAGCAATGAGATTTGACCACGTAGAACTGCAGCATTTCCCGGAATTACAGCTATTTTTATAATATCGGATTTTTTATTTATTAAATAAATTAGTCTTTCACCAATTGAAGAAAATATTAAATAATTTATCTTTAATTAAAATATTTAAAATTTATTTTTTTAATTTATTTGTTACATAGAAAAAAGGAAAAAAAATAACTGTTTGAATAGTCTTAATAATAATTAATCATTATTAATAATTATTATTTCATTATCTCTTTTGCTTTGTTTAACAGCTTAATATATTATTAATAGAAATATATGTTACATTAATATATTAAATTTATTATTAAATACGCAAGTGTCCAGTTTAATAATTTTTGACATATTAATTGATATATTTTAGAATTTTTATTTATTTTATTTTAATTATAATTTTTGAAAAGGAAGAAAAAAACGAATTTAAGTTCGACATTGATCTATCGTTATACACGTGTAATACATAGTTAACAGGAAATTTAAATTTCGTAGCAGATATGTTAAGACAGGTATTCTGTGGAAGAAGTTATTGATTAAACATGAAATAATTTCTATTTCATGTTGTATCGCTCGAAAAGATCTCGGTGTATCTGCGATGCACTTATAGCAACCCGCATAAATGCCATAACAGCAACCATTTCGAAAGTGCAACTGCAACATGGCGGTCTCGAAACATCGAGGTCATCAAAAGATATGAACATAACATAAAACATGCTTTTTTCGCAAAGATATTTATCATCATAAATCGAGCGAGGTGTCATTTTGTATTGCCGGAAACCGCATGAATTCATCTCCCCCGAAATTTATGTATTATTTATGAGTTTCGTCATGTTCGCAGATACATCAACAGAACGATTCTAGCATACCAAATATCCATAAAAGTATTTATGCATAAAGCATAATGCAGGGATGCGAAAGTAATTGCGTGAATTGATCGAATTCATGTTTCCATATCACTCAATAATAATGTTAATAATTAATACTATATTAACGCACAAATCAAATTACGTATAATAAAATGTACCTACATATAAAAATATTCTAAAATATCCAGATACTTTTATAGGAGAGATTAATAATAAGTTAAATGCAGCAATTGATTCTATCTTAAGATCCAAATTTGCATCCTGGTGTCTATCTTTTAATCACTGATCGCGATATTAGAGGCATGCATACACTGATTTGCATTTTGGTATGCTTTCGGTTGATTCGCAAATCTGTATTATAACACACGTTGGTTCGCTCTTCTTTGGATAACTTTGTTGAACGAGGTCTGGAACGGATCGGAGAACGTTCCGCCTATCGGGCGGCATCGCGGGGAAGGAAGATCGATCCCGATATCCGTGCACCAGAAAGTCGAAAGGGATTCGGGGGCTAGGTATCTGCGGCGACGAGTGGTTGCGTGAGGTTTCGTAAGCGATGATGATACGGGGTACGCGATAGTATCGCGAAAAAACGAAGAAGTAGCGCCTGACTCACCCTTATCGAGGGTCTCTCGCGCCGCGTGTATGACCTTTCTGCGACGGAGACCGTCGCCCGCTAGGGCACTCGTCATCGCGCTAGTGAAGGTCGCACCGGTGCTGGTTGTCGATGACGAGGTTGTCCTGACATCGTCGCCATTCGCGCACTCGTCCGTCGTGGACGTGGACGTCGTGGCGGCGGCCGACGCGCGATGATGATGGTGGTGGTCGAGGAGATTGATCGAGGACCCCTCGCCGCCTGGCATAATGTCCCGGACTGCCAGGGACCGTAGTCCTTAGCCGGAGGACTCTTGCGCCTCAACTGAACTGTGACTCCTATCACTACGTCGTTCTAGTTCGCCCTCTCCCTTCTCGCCTCACCCTCATAGCCACGGTTTACTCGTTGCACCGCTCCACCCCTCTTCGAAGTCTCGTCACTCTTCACCCCCTTCGCCGCTTACCGTGCCACCTAGCCGTCCNCTCGCACGATGACGACGGGGTGGTGAGATCCCTATACGAGTATCTCCCGCCGTATTTCCGGTACCGGAATACCACCCCTCCATGACGTGGCACCATCTGCACGAGGGGGGTTGAACTTTGCCGATCGATGGTGACATAAGAATGAATTTTGACCGAGGCGCGAGATGAAATTCGTCTTAAGAGTGAAGAAAAAGTTACAATCGCAGTGTACGTCTTAATATTAATCCCCTCATAAATTTCCCGAAAATTTCCAATGTATTTGTATATATATAAATTATATTTATATATAAAATTTTTAAGAATTTATAAAAAATTCAAATCNTTCTTTAAACGAATAGAGATTCGGAAGAATTGAAAGGTCTAAAATACTTGCGCTGCATTTCAGGTTGCTAAAGAAAATGAGACAGGGACAAAAATACTTTTGTTTTTTTGCGTTCTCGCGTCTTTATTAAAATACTTACACGCTTAACTTACACGTATACTACACAGGTATGTAGTTAAATTAAATAGACTTAGCTCCCTATACGTGGTCACACGAGCAAGTCGAGTTTCCGCGCTTCGATCTCGCCGGCACACGCTCGACGCCCTTTTTATAAGTACGCGTCGCGACGGACGATCGATTTGTCGCCGACGACGCGGAATTTCCTTTCCAGAAGGGGACGTCCCTTTTCACAACTGATATCACGTTGGTATTTTGCTTTTAACCCTCCGACACATATAATTTGTCGCGACATCTTGAGCGATGCCCTATCTCCCAGCGATAAAATATTTTCTCTAAATGAACGTGCTGGAGAGAGAATATTGATCATTCCTTACGTGCTTATATGTATGAGATGGAAACTTGGTGATCAATTTACCGTTCTGCTATTGCGCCGTAATTCATCTGGCATTTTAGGTCAAACATAATTTATTTTTTGATGATGTAAAAATGATGTAAAAAATTTTTCTTTCATGATTTGATATGTAATTTAAAAAATTTTGAACATAAAGAGCAATCTGAGAGAATAGGAAGACATATAACTGTAATTTTGGATATTAATGAACATGACAACTTTCGAAGATTCGATTTGTTAATACGATATATCTCTATCAATAAATAAAAATTATGCAAAAAGTGCAAAAGTTAAGCACTTTTCTGTCCGGTGAAATTTCAATTATTCGATTTTTATCGCAGTTATTGAGTTCTTTGAAACTTTTCTTTCTACTTAAAATCGATGTATAAAAATGTAAAAATTAATATATGTATATTAATATTGATGTTGCTAAGTTATTCAATAAGTTTTACTGTATTTCTTATCAATGGCATATATTCAATAAAGATTTCTCTTAAGATTTTTATTTGTACGTCATATATTTGTCTTTTAACAACCGGACAGAAAAGTGCTAAAGATAATCCCATAACCGAATCGACGAATCGTCGAATT
Source organism: Tetramorium alpestre (assembly GCA_021460005.1). NCBI lineage: Eukaryota > Metazoa > Arthropoda > Insecta > Hymenoptera > Formicidae > Tetramorium > Tetramorium alpestre. Next base: position 32,928 of record JAJVSH010000205.1, on the reverse strand, counting down.
TCTCTCATCTTCTCATAATATCCTCCATTTTGGGCTTTGTCATTACGCATCGACCTCTGTAGCAAATCTCTGTCATGTGAGACACTTTCGTAGTAGTCGAGGTTCTTAGGACTTTGCTCAACATCGTGGAGTTCGTTCTAAACACGTTGCTCGATTGTCTGATCGATGTCTTCGTGGTTGTCGCGGAAGGCTCTGTTATTACGGTCTCTTCAGACGATACCACCGTGTTCGTGGTCGTCTCTGGAATTAGCGTGGTCACTTCGAGAGTGGTAAAGTGGTTCTCCTTCGTCGTCGTGTCTTGTGTTTCTTCGGGTTTTGTCCCACTTTCTTCAACTTCAACGCGTTGCGTGGCGGAAATATCCTGCGGAAAGCCAGTCGTGTCGGCTTTTCGATCAATCTTTTCACTTTCTTTCGCGCTCATCGCCTGCGCCGAAGCAGTATTATTCAAGTTATAATTATCTATCTCACTTTTAGCTTCGATCACTTTCGCGACCTCTTCCTCTTCACTCCCCTCGGTATTCTTCATGCTGTCAAAGATGGCCTTCACGTAATCGGAGAGAGATTTCACGCTGCCATCGCCCTCGTTTCGCGTAACGACACCCGGGATAGTCGTCGTAGAATACGAGTTCGATGTTGTTTGCGACTTATCGAAGGCCGATGGATATTTTACCTCGCTCCATTTGCTTCTATGATTCTTCGGATGCGCTTCGTTTTCTTCGATGTTTTCCTGCCTCTTTAACGTCATAATATGTTCCTTCTCTTTACCAATGGCGTTCAATTTTCGTAACTCTTCCTTCGCAGCCGGAAAGCCAGTCAGTTCTGTTACACCGTCCTCATCTTTCTTCAAGATTCCTGCTCTACCGGAATAACTTGATAGCTGGTTATATCTTTGATTAAACATTTCAACATTTTCCAAATTGTTCTGCTTGTCTTCCTGAGAATTCTTGTATTTTTCTAGCTTAATTTCTTTTTGCACTTCAGTTTCTGCCTGTGCCAAATGAGTTGTCCTCTCGACTATCGCTTCCTGGGACTCTTTCGATTCTTCTAAATTTTTATCTAATGTCGTAACGCGTTCTTCGTCACTACTCGGTATCAGCGTCGTATCGATCGGTGTGTAATTCTCTTTCAAGGTTGTAACTTCATCATTGTTGGAAAAAACGTACGGTGTCGTCATAGGTGTCGATATTGTCCAGTCTGGAGGCAGCTCTGTAGTGATCGAAGTGACGCGAGTCGGGATGGAGATCTCGTCGTTCTTCAGCATCTCCTCCAAGAAATCCTGAAGGAGCGATTTCTTGGTCGAATCTATGGCTATCGCGGTACTTGTGGTCACGGTCGTCGCAATCGGCTGGGCAGTGGTGAACCTCATGTCACCTCGAAGCGGATTATATTTGTATTGATCTTGAACCAGGCTGTTCATCGCAGAGTTGTAGTGTTGAGATTCGGCTGTGACGAAATCGTCCACGAGAGGTCTCACCCGCACGCGAACTTTCCTTCTTCGAGTCTGAAAGATAAATAAGTTCCGACTTATTCCGTATTGTCTTCTGCAAAATAAAATATCACAGAGAATGGCTCATTGACAGAACTTAAATTGCAATATTACATTCGAATTTAAAAGAAGTTGTTTATTTTGCAAAAATATTCGATTATTTTATAATTTTACTTTACAGAATAATTTACCTTCCGACCGGTAAGAGAATCAGGTTTCGTCACCCTTGCACTTTTGTCCGTCTGTTCCGTAAAGTTCTCCTTCTTGCTACTCGTCGTGTCCCGCGATTCTGGCAACGTTTCCTTATCGCTTCGAGGTTGATCTTGAAGTACTGTCGTCGGTGAATTCGTCACCGCCGTGGCATTTAATTTCTCCATATGATCCTGCGCGTTCGTCTTCCATCCGAAGCCATCCATCACTGTGTCTATATTATCGGCGTCATTCAGGTGTTTCTGATAGTCGGAAGAAACGACCATCGTCACCGACGACGCTTCTGGCCCGGCCGTAATGATCTCGGGCGCGTTTTCGTTCTCCTGATCGTTGCCGGTTCTGCCTTGGGTCCTCTTCGATTCACCGGCCACGCGATTCGAGGCGAAGCTCGGCTGGAACGATGTCTTCGACAGCTTCGTGGACCACTGGCTCTCGGCGCCGTAAATGTCACCTGTGGAGTGCGCGCCCGCTTCCGAATTCACGCGGGTCGAATGGCTGTACTTCTTCGGCGGAATACTAGCCAGCTGCGTCTGATCGTATTCTTCGCGTTGCGACACCTGCTCCGGCAGATTGCCGAAGTTTAGAACAAATTCTTGAGGCGGATACTGGAAACATATACATTACACTTGAGCAATTTGAAGGAGGGAGTCGTATCTTTTAGAAAATGATTGGAAAGAGATTTAGCCAAATGTTTATAGCTTAGCAAACTTTTATATCCTAATTACGAAAAGAAGAAAAAAAATTGCGTTTCTTTCTTTTTCCGACATCCGTTTATCACATTTCGTGCCCTTGCTTGACAATGCAATTCCGATAGAGAATTTACTTACGTTTTCGCTGTTCTCCTCGTAAAACTGTGCCGGTCGATTTTGGCTCGGCACGAATTGCGGCGCGACATCGAAATTGTCGTCATAAAGAGGCTGTTGTCCGCTCGCCGTCACCGGCAGCTGCTGCGGTGTTATTCGAGGATAGTTCTCGTCTAGCGGCAATTCGTTGTTCGCCTCGAGGCCAGATTCGGTGGTTGTTGTAGTGCGCTTCTTCCCCGGCCGGCGAATTCTTCCTCGTATTTTCGTCGACTTTGACTCGTCCGGTCTCGCTTTCGATTTTACGTTGTATATCGCATCGTCTGGCATTGTCGTCGCTACAGGTACGGTTTCCGTCGTACTCGTCGTCGTCGTCGTTGTGAATATCTTTGTGGTTGGGCGACGGTTCGCGGTCTGGTATTTCGGACGATTTTTCAAAATATGAGTCGGGCTCGACTCCACTGCCGTCTCGTCGTTGGAGAGGATATGCTGTATCTATAGCATGTTTATTCGGTTTTATTTTTCAAGCGTCTCAGAAAGGTGATTTCAAATGCTTTCTGCGCGATGCAGTGCGTTGAAAGGAAGATTGATGGAGTGTTATGTGGAAATTTCATTTTAAATTATCTGATGAAAAATACCTTTTGGACAATATTTAAAAAATTGAAAAATTTTAGATCTCAAAGAGAAGATTGATGAATTATTATATAAGAATTTTTAAAATATACTTGAAAAAAGATATAATATTTAAGAAAAATCTAAAAACTTATACGCTGCTAAGAATTGTTATTTTTTTTAAATCAAAGGTTTTTATGAATGAAGTATTCTACAATTAGTATAATCTCTTGATTAAAATACAAGAATTTTTTGAAATATTATAGAAAAAATTATTGTTTAAAAATTTATTTCTTGCATTTAAACTATTAATCTTTCTAGAATTACTCTTTCCTACTACTTCGTGAAACGTACCTCGGACAAAGCTGGTCTATATGTAATGGGTGTCTGGAATCTATTATCCACCGGATGTACCGGTTGTAGTGACTGGTAATTCGGCGGCCTTATAAATCCGTAATCGACATCCTCCTCCACCGTGCTAGCCGTCGTGGTCGTGGTTGTTGTTGGCGGTATAGTGGTGGCAACCAGTCTTTGCTGCTGGGCAGCATGTATTTTTATGTAGTCGTTACCCTCGGTTTGTATCTGCGACCCGTGACTTTGCGGACGCGCGCGTGTCCTCGTCCTCAATCCGTCGCGATGCCGATGACCGGTGCCGCGACTGGAATCATTGTTCACGGCGCTGAAACGCACGTACTCGTCCTGGGAGTTACGAGGTCGCGTCTGAATCGCGGAATCGTGATGAGTGCGACTACCTCCTAAACGAGCGCGTACTCGCTGACGTATTATTACGGGCGCCGGAGTGGTTGTGCTAGTTGTAGCGGTCTGAAACAGAAATAATTATATTATTTAAACGTTGTATGTTAAAAATAAAACTTTATTATTTAAAAAAAGTCATAAATATTATAGAAAATATTCACAAATGTACATAAATGTACATAAATGTAGAGAATTATTACATATTAGTAATATATTAATTATATGAATATGAGATACAACAAAATTTTTAATTTTATACAATAAAAATTATTCCTTGTGAAACATTTTCAACATTCTCTTCTTTTCATGTATTAATGGCATAATTATTTTTAATTATTTATATGTGTGATTTATAATAATCGTGATTTATAATTCTATATTCTAACAATTGCCGATAAAATTTCAATGAAATTTTTGCAGCTTAAGAATGCCTTTAGAAAAGGCAACAACACATTCATGTAGCATATCACAATAACATTGTTCTAATACACGTACTTCGACAAGCGATGGCCCTGTAGAGGGAATCTGCAATTCATAATCCTGCTGCTTGCTCTGTTGAAGCGGAACGAAAATCGGTGACGCATTCGGATCAGTCTCTATCGCGGCACTCTCAATCTTGCCGTCGTCAACGTTGCGGAATGAATTCTGTCCTCCGACGTTATAATCCGGCTGAGTTTGCGTCATTTCGTAAATCGGGGAATACCGATGTTCCTCGCCGGGCGTGACTCGCGGATCTGCCGTTGTGGCCAGATTGTAGTTGCCCTCTTCCTGATAACGCGGATATTCCTTGGATCTCTGGGGAATTGTTTGGTCCGGCGAATTCTCGCTTGTAACTTGATAATTGAATCCGTTTACCGGAGTCTTCTCGAGCCCCGACGGCTGGAAGTCGCCGTTTTGATCGTATGTCGCGTCCTGAGGCTGGTAGCGCGCTTCTTGAGGATGATTTTGCGGGTAATTCTGAGTCCTGGAGTAATCATCGGACACTAAGGGCGTACTATGTTGGACCTCGCGCAACGGGTAACTCTCGGTCTGCACGAGAGTGGTCGGATAATTCTCTGGGTAATTGCTCATCCCCGACAAGGGGGTTTCCTTCTGGTGGATACCAGAAGCGGGTCCGCTTGGCGGCGAGTACGCGTCGGGAGATGTATTACTCTGTGCATCGCTTTGCGGATAATTTTCGTAGTTGGCTGCTTGAACGTTGTGATTTTGAACCTGGATAAGATTTAGAAAACAACATTTATGCGAACGGATATATTCCACTGCATTTTTTTACTATTAAAACTCTGATATTAAGATAGAATAAGGAATAAGTGGGATTATAAAAATTAATTATACCGCGGATTGGGAATTTGCCCTATCTCGACTCTTGTATTTCTGCGTTCTGGACGCTGGTCTTCTGTGTTCTATCGGGTTATGTTTCTGTGTAGTCTCCGGTGTCTTCGCCTTCGTTGGTTCGTAAGAGGATTCACGATACTCTTCCGTTGTGGTCGTAAATCTAGACTTGGATCGATTGTATGCTGGTCTTCGGGTTCTTTCGGTTCTATTACCAGGTGCTTGGGTCGTTCTGGGTCTTGTAGGTACGATTCTGCCCCTGTGCGCGATTAAAGTAAGTCTAATATATTAACGTCTTACTGACATTTATGATTGAAACATTTTATGCTCTACTTAATCTTAAACTATCAATTTAGACGGTATAAGAGCTTTTATGTGGAAAATTTTATGCTTTCCATATAAATTATGTTACGACGTGTACCATCTTGAACATCAATAAGAAGATCTTGGAAAATAACAGAGACGAAAAGATGCCTGTATTATTAATTCAAAGCTAATAATTGTGAATATTTTTAAAAATTCAAGTAACGCTGAAAAAGATATTTTATATAAGAAAAATTATTATCGAAAAAATTATTTTACAGAAAGTATTACAAATAAAATTGCACTAACCTTCCTCGTGGTCTGTAAGTCGTAGAACTTATACGAGTAGTCGTTGTCGTTGGCGTCGTTGTCGTGGTCGTTGTCGGCGGTGACGTCGGAGCGACAGGAAGATTTCCCTCTTGCTTATCCAACAAGGAATTTACCAATCCCGGCAAGTGCGGGGAGATCGGCGGTAATTCCGCTGGTAAATTATATTGCGTCGGTCCAACTGGCGCTCTGACGTCATTGACGTCGTACGATTCACCCACATTAGATTGGGAATGATACTGTTCGGCGGTATTGTATTTCTGAGGCTCTCTTTGTTGAAGCTCATGATTGATGAGCGTCAACTGGGCCGCTAGATCCTGCTCCTTCATGGACGGACCGTGCGGACTTACCGATCTATCCTGGAAACTCGGTGTGTTAGAATAGGAGACTTCCTCTCTATAGCTGACTGTCGTATCGAATTTTGGAGGCTGGGTAGTCAATTTCTCTTGGTCGTAGTAAAGCTTCGACTTTGTCTTCGTGGTCAGTTGTTCGCCATAGTGTGACGTGACAGGGGTCGGCTTATTATCGTAATACTGTCTGAATCTGTACTTTGAACTTGAGGGCGGCGTTGAGTAAGTGGACTCGTACTTTGGGCTGCTGGATTCCGGGGAGAAGCTTTGAATGGTTGAAGAATCGTAGGACGCGGTGGTAGCGATGGATCCGCTTTGATCAGCATCGCTATAAGAGTTCGGCTCGATTAATGGCGTCGGATTGGGATTCTGTTCGTCCGTCGGAGTGTTCGATTCTGAAGATGGTTCCGATAGGTTGTTAACAACGACGGAGCCAATGTGTGGCGCCGGGAAGGGGATTTTAGAGTAACCCGGGGGCGGATTGAAGCTCAATGGAGCGACGAAGAAAGGCAGTTTGTCCACTTTGCGTTCCACCCTGTTGTGATCGATCGATGACAAATAGGGAAGATCAAACTTTGCGTAACCGTAGGGGGGATCCAGGTTTGATGGGCCCACGAACACCTGCGGACTACTGGGACCAACATTATCCAGAACGGCGATGGTTTTCGCGTTTCTTAAGATCTTCAAGACATCGGTAACTTTGACGGTATCCAATGCCCTGGGTGTGGAACTGCCCATGTAAACGGAAAGGGGTGGCTGATTAGGCGACGGCGTGGTGGTGACCTCGCGGTAATTCGACTGTTCTTGATATTGATTGACTCGTGGACGTGGCCTGCCACGAATCTTCTTAACCTTGGTACCGTCTGTGAGATGCTGGCGACGCGCCTGTCCCTCGCGGATCAAGGCTTGGGACTGGGTGTTTTGGAAATTCGGATTGGTAACTCGTAATTGATCCTCCTGTTGACTTTCCAGGATTCTCTGCTGCTCCAACTTTTGCCTCTCCTCGCGTTGTCTGGCTTCCTCTTCGCGGCGTCTCTCCTCCTTGACGCGAAGTTCAGAAAGCCTTCGTCGTTCGAGCTCTTCCTGTCTCTGCTTTTCTCTAGCCTCGCGAATTCGATCGAGTTCTCGTTGCCTCGCCATTTCCTCCAGCCTTTCCAATTCCTTTCGTTTTTTATCGGCCTCCTTTTGTCGCAACAGTTCCTGTTCTCTCTGGAGAGCCTCTTGTTGCAATCGCGACTTCCGTTCAAGCGCCTTCTGCTCCTCGTTCAATCTGGTGTACTCTTTCGCACGTTCCTCCTTCAGGAATTGCGCCTTCTCTTCATGTTCCCTCTGGATCTGCTGCAGCACTTGTCGCGTGAAAGCTTCTTGGTCGGGTGAAAGAGAAGTTTGGTCGATATTTCCTTGGTTTTCTCGATGCTGTTGGCGAACGGGATATTGCTTTCTTCCGCGGACCGTTTTTGGTTGACCTCTTTGCGCCAACGTTTCCGCCGGGACATACACTAGTTGAACCTACACGATACCGCATTTTATTGTTGTTATTGAAATGTCTATTTTCAACTTTAATTTACAGACTTTCTAATGGAAATAAATATTATTTCTATCGAATTTAATGAATAAAAAATCTGACAATATCTTGGGATATAAAATATTCATTTAATATGATATAGGTATAAACATATTAATATTTTGTAGTTACATAAACATATACCGTAATTATATTTTGTTTTTGTTGCGTTATTACGTATTAAATATATATTGCATTATTACATATAACAATTATTAAAATCGTCTATTATATGAATTATTATAAGTAGTTCATTATAAATGCGATAGAATTTGATATAAGAATTGAAAATCTAGTGTTTGTTGAAATTAGTCATTATTGCGGATTCCACTTTTGTGTTCAAGAAACCAAATCAATTTATGATCTTGCTACGTGCTTAGTTCCGGTTTCGCTCGGTTAATGTATAAATTTTGCGTATTCTATACACGCTCTGATTCTGTTTAATTTAACGATAGCATCGCAGAGATGCACAAGAATTGGTCAATAAAACTTGATAAATCGTATGTCGGAAAGAAAAAGCTACATAAAAATTTCATTGTACGAACCTCTTCTTCTTCATCGCCCACGTTTCCAATCAGAGAAGCTTGCGATAATCCTGGCCTCGATTGTTCTTTCAAACGTTTTCCATCGGGTCTCTGACTTCCTTGTTTCGTTATATAAGCGTGTGATCCTTCTTGCGCGTCCTCCACGTTTTGACCGTGTTGCAATGGAATTTGACCCTGAATGGGCAAGTTTGATAGTTCCTGATTTTGATAGGTCTGACCCGGTCTTTGAGATAGGAAATTCTGAGAAGTATGTACCGGCGGAAGTGCTCCCGTGGATGGATGCGGAGGTACCAAAGCTTCCGGCCCTAATTCATGTGCCGTTTGCAAACTGCCTAACGAACTCTGCGGTAACACTTGTTTCTCATCTTCGGCGTTACTGTAGTCGCCGGGCAGAAACGTTTGAGACTATAATAAAAGTAAAAATTAATCTGACGAAATAAATGAAAGGAAATCGAAACTTAATTATGTATGTACAAGTACATTTCGTATATTTATTAAATTTAATAAAGCATCTGTAGATTGGAAGTACATTTAATAAAATATAATTAATTGAATTCTTCACAAACAGTTTTTGTCAAACTTATTTTTCTTTTCAATATAAACGTAGCTTGAATTTTTAAAAGCATATGTTATTTGACAAAATTGCAAGGGACATAAATCCCTTAAAATATTAGGTACTAATTTTTATTTCAAAACATAAATTTTGAAGTATTTTTTGTACTCTTCGTATTGATGCAGTGTTTTACCTGAAGCAGTTGCTGCTGAGTTTTTAGTTGCTGCTGCAGCAGAAGAAGCTTTTGAATACTCTCCTGCGTCTTTTGCAGCTGAATTAGTTGTTCCTGGTACTGCTGTTGAAGGGCGGGCGGTAACGCGAGCGTTTGGATTGGATTCGGTAAATGCGTGCCGCTAGATAGAAGCCCGCTTTCCGCGCTATTCCGCGGCAGTTGAGCGGATGCGGTTCCCGGATTAGCCAGGGGAATCCACTCGCTGTTGGAGATTTGTCGTGACCATCGCTCAGCCGTGCATTCACCGAATCCGCCTAACAACGTTAGGACGATGAATACCGCGGTCGGTGTGAAGCACCTCCGCACAATCTAAAACCGACAATATTGATTAATTGATCGTGAACGCTAAGTAATTAACTTCGGCGACGGCACATTGACGTATGGCTACATTGACAGTGTAAAATTACTTCGATTGACTTTGTACGGAGAATCTGGGTCAGCATCAACGTCGGTTCGTTTTCCCATAATTTATATTTTTTAAATAAAGCACTTTTGTGCATGCGCGTTGCGTGTTATAAATGGCATGAACTTCAATTTCTTAACACAGGGTGAAGTGCGTATCATCACGACGCATAAAATTATAAATAAAATTCTATTTGGAACTCTGCCACAAATCGCTGATCGTTTAATACCGAGTTTGTTAGTCAAAATGAATGAAATTAGTTAAATTATTAAAATACAAAATTTCTATTTACAAAATAATAAAAATTATAGACAAAAATAAATACGCTAATAAAAGATATATATTTTATTATAATACGGAAATGAAATTGTTTTCATGTATTAGGGAACAGGATGCAAAGTGCATTAGAGGATAACAGACAAAACGTGGTAACGCTTCGTGCGGAAGACAACAAGAAAGCAACCGCAATTTCACCGCAGCTATCATGATGCGAATAAGTAATCGAGATCATGGACCAATGAATCAGCCACGACTTGGTGATTTTAATAAAACCTGCGGTTTCATAATACGACAAAGCTGTGACGAACAAGCGTACGCACATACACAAGGCTATTAATTACTTCCGATTTTAATGCCGACATTATTTCTCAGTAAATGTTTCATAAATTGTTTTCTGTGACGATTTAAATCTTCGAACGAATTATTTCCTTATTGAGGGAAAGTTATTATTCATTATTTTATGGACAAAAGGAGAGATATATTTGACGCAAAATTATCGAAAGTTATTGTTACATTTAGTAAAATAGTAATTATGTCATTATTTATCTATCAAATAATTTCTGTTTTAATGTTAATATAAAAAGAATTTCTATTCTTATATTTTTAACATTTTAGTTAATAAAGAGAATCTTTTCGTTTAGTTAATTATATAAATTTTGATTGATAAGAATAAATTGTTATTAAAGTTGCCCATACATTTCCTTTTTAATTAATTGTACAAATTAAATTGAAATATCATGTAAATGTTTCCCGCATTGTATATGCAAATGTAATTACGAGATTAAAAATAAATGTCTTTTCGGAGAATATGGAATTAAATTTTCTATTTATATATTTACACGTTACCAAATTAAATGTTTATTCTTTAAAATGGAAAAGTTTTTTACTGTGCGACATTTCTATTTCTGATGTTTGCGATTGACTAGTTTCGTATACATCGCGAATTGATCGATCGTTCATCTCAAACAGAGATGCGAACGACGCATATTGTTGTATTGGAACAACGCAGCGGCGTTGTTGCTTCGATATCTGTTTTCGATACAGTTTTCCTTTTCGCTTCCACTTCATTTATCGCACGCGGAATTGCACGCTGATGTATTAATACTCTATTTTGTGATATTACAATCAAATGAGTGGTTAGATGAAGAAATAAATCGTCAGCGATCACGTATCACGTAATATCAGATAATCACGATATCCTGTTTTTACTTGATTTTTAAATACATAATATCAAATACATAATACCAAGCTAAAATATGGTTCCAATAATAATGCACCGAGCATGAATCATTAGGTACAATTACGTGTGTAAAGACAACTTTCACTAAAGCTGTTGTTTTTGTCTATTTATACATCCACACAAGCCGATATATCGAGAAAAGTTGTCAATAATTTTTTACAACTTATTAGGAAATGATTTAAATTTTATTAATAATTTTAAAAACAATAAAACGAAAGAATTTAATTTGCATTTAATTCGCTTCAATCATATATACGACATTAATTAGAACCTTGGAAACCTTGTAATTGTACAGTTTTAGATTGCTTCGTAATAATACGATATAATTCGCAGGAAATATTTGAAATGTCGATTGACATGGTGCTCCAAGTGAATGTAGTCGGCCTTCTAGTTGCGGACACGGAAAATATAGATACATACAATGTACTATCTTTAATCTGTTTTATATCCGCAAGTATATCGACGAGAACATACCCATTCACACCTATAAACCTTAAAAGAGAAACAGGTTTTTTTTTATTATTTGACTTTTTGCGATGTCACGGGCACGTATTTGATTCTAATGCCTATAAATTAGTTATTAAATCATTAATAAATAAATGATAGTTAATTTTTTAACTAAACCATTTGAATAAACTATAAATAATAAGCATTTAAAGTGAATCAAATTTGATTATTTGTTTAAAATTGAATTTATTATATTTACGTTCATATTCGATCTCTCGATCCTTTCACCTATTTAATATGTGCACAAAATCAGAAAGCGATTATTAAATTAGATTATGTCATTAATAATTATTTAGATAATCGCAAAAATGCCATTAAAATTATTCAATTATTATATTAATCTTATTACGATTAATTATTATGGGTCGCACGCGTTATTATCGTTACAATTATTAATATTCACCGTTAATATTGTCATCGCATGTCTCCCGCGAACCGGGAGAACTTTTAAAGTGCACCAGAGCTAACGAACTGTGAATCGCATCAAATAGCATACGACGATTTCTAGTAAATAACTTGGCTGTGACAATCTAATCTTACGAGATCGCAAGTTGCCACACGAAGTTTTTACGAAAATAATGATTGATGGATTGCACAAATAACTATGCGGTAAATAAGCGTGCGTGGTAAAAGTGAATAAAATCTACATCGATGAGTATATGAGAATCGTGTTTCAACGTGTTGAATTTTTTTGAAGCATAATATGCGATCATCGATAATCACGGAAATATATTTCGAATGACTACAACACGAATTAAAGATTACTATCATGTTTCTCGATATTATCGGTGCATTTAATGCTTGTACAATGATATCATCTGATGATATCATCGACGGGATGGATGTAAGAATTCGCTAGTTCCTGAACCATGAGATAATTTTCATACGCGAATCAGTCAGGTCTTCGTGCTACTGACATGATTTTGATTACGTGCCACGAGCGTGTCTATGTAATTTTCATTACGGAATATCGCGTGTCGGACACGCCGCGCGATTTTTCTGCTTTCTTCGCGATTTTTTCCGAGCGCATTCCAGCCAGTCGTTTTAGAAACGAATCCATCGAGTGTAAAATAACGATGCGATCCGTCGGAAGGACTTCTCTTCCGAAAGAAAAGAAATCGATCTTGAATTTATGAGACCATTTGCTCGCGTATAGCAATGAAATTCCAACGGAAAATTTTCAGCTCGTCATTTGGCGAAAGCAGAGACAAAGAAAAATCCACTTCTAAGAAGAAGAAAAAACTGTTTCAACTATGCGAATACATATTGTAGGCAAAGTTCTTTTAATGAGTCTTTATTTCTGTTACAATCTTATAAGTACAAAGTAAATCTCTTCACGTTTGCTCTCATTCGAACGACCGCTAACCAAAATCGAGTCTCGTTTATATATCTCGTTATGTCTTTCAGAAGGAGATAAATAATAATGTATCGAAAAGAATTATATTAAAGATTATAAAAGATTCAAATCAATTAAGTTTTTATTAGAGTATTTAATTCTTGATATTAAAAAGAAACTATATGAGAATATCTTTTAATTATTTGATATTTCCTTCTACTAAGTTTCCGAAAGAAGCGTAATGACCACGCTATTTAATCAACATGAAAATACATAAATGTAGACGTCAAAAAAAGGGATATATTTCAAAAATGCTAGTTTAAGAATTTTTAATTTTTTTTTATTATATTTGAAAATACATCGTAACAATAGCCATTGCAATTTCCGTTTTCAATCCTAGCCGATAGCGTCTCACGCGTACTCAGCTGTGGGTGTGACTGAAGCTATCTATTCGCCGTGGCCGTCGAAAGAAATGACTTTCTCTTAGTGGAGGTGCGCGTAAAGCATAAGGCGACAATTCCCCCGTTCTCGCTGCGCTTCGCTCGTAACATCGTGCAGCCAATGCCGCCGGTAATGTGTGCAATTATCAATCGTTCATGTTCGCCACATGCCGGATCAGAACGGCGGTAAAAAGGAGGTCGAGCACCTTTCTCTCAACGCGCGAGGAAGCTAGCCCAGGTCCTCAGATAAAGGCGCGGTCTTGACATCGTCATTTTTGTTCAACATGATGACGCTTTTAACAGGAATGTCTCGATAAGATTAAATTAACATGAGACATTAGGTTATTTTCCATTTCTTTAAAAGTCCAATAAAAGATATTCTTAAAAATATATAATATAAAAAAAATAAAAGATTGCTAATATTGTATCGAATTAAATTTGATTGATATAAAAATTCGAGATAATATAATCACTTGAAAAATTTAGATACATTTATTTGAAATATCTCTTTAGAAGATAAATTTTGCTTTTTCAATATTTTGTTATCCTGCTGAGAACTAATTAACAATATTAAAATATAATAGGTATTATAAAGCAATAGCATATCTAAAAGGCATGTTTCAGAAGTTTTCAATTTTATTAACAGAAATATAACTATACTTGTTCAAATGTTTATTAGTGTTTCATGTCAGATATTTGTGAAGAAAGAATTTAGAAAGACTGATAGTCTCTTTATTCATATAAATATTTCTGCGTAAGTCTTATCTACGTCCTGAAAGTCTTGAGAAGGACGCATGGCGACACATACACGAGTGTGCGTAATCTTGTCGAATGTGCCGTCTATAAAAATAATGGCATATTCGCGGCCTTCGGAATTTCACGCTCTACTTGTACGTTTGCACTATCCTATCCAGAGTTGCTCGCGAACTTTCGTTTCTTAGATTTTTCGAGAGGGTATCCGTCGCGTCTGAGAGGAAAGTACTGGCGAACGATATAAGTTTCGATCGAGTTTCTTGTAAATAGACTTTACACGCGAGCTCAGAAATAGCGGTGCATTGTACGATAGCATCTTGCAATTGTGGTGTACTGGAAGACATATATTTCCTTGTTGTGGATTATGCATGAATACATTACGACTCTGAACTTAATTGCTACGCAAAAAAGATCGAATCAATAAATTAATTATTTATAATAAAAAATAGCTCAATAAATATACTTTTCATAAATTAAAAAGCTTTTTAATTAAAATTTTATTCTGATTATTTATTTGTCAAATTAAATGGATGGTATTTATTAACAATCAAATTAAATTTTCATATAGAAAGAATATATTATAGGATTTATTGAGCAGCATTTCATTTACTTTACTAATTTCCATCCTATCGAAAAGTTTCTTCTAAATATATCGATACTTAAATTTCAAATTAAGTTTTGTAATAAAAGATTAAGAGTGAATTATTTAAAAAATAATATTTATTATAAGTACGCGTTTCTCTAATAATTTGTCTCGAACCATAATATCATTCAATCTCATTATAGTTTCCATAAGCTATTGTTCTTTCTGCATATAACTGCGGCGAATTTATCCAATGAAGATCTATGCAACACGCAGGGCAATAATACGCAAACGAGCGATTGTTTTCTCTGGGGAAAAACGATACTGTGGATATCCGCATATTTACAGATTCATTTTCTATGGTTGAACAATCGCGCATTTCTGTAGTTTCGCGCATTTATATTGTAGCGAAATAGATACAACTTTATCATCTCGAAAGGCTCGTTTCATGTAAACGCGGGCCAGTAACATGTTTCCCTCGGTCTCTCCCGATCTCTACTTTGATCGGTTCCTGTCACCGGGAGATCACCGACAGGTTTCACATGCTCGATCCGGTCGGATGGTCGACGCCTCATCGGCGTGCCACTTATTGTCGCCGACTTTCTTCGCGGTGTTCCACCTTTACTTTCGCCTTCGAACTTTTGGCTCCCACTCGAGCGCGCTCCACCGAGACCGATTCGGACGGCGATTCTCTGGCTATCGCGATAGATCGCTTACTCGTGCGACTTCCGACTATAAAAAGAAGCAAAGAACACCCAGCCGGAAATGAGGGAAACGTAACGTGTAACGCTCGATGAAAAGACAACGTCGTGCGATGTGAAATTTATTCAGTCTAGAAGACAGAATTAATCTGATTGCATTAGGAATATTTTGTATCTTTTTATTATTCGAAGATCGATTTATTTGAACAGCATTGTGATTTAATTAAATTAATTATATTAATCTGAATGTCAATTAGTCTCAATAGCACATCGTCGCCAGCTCCTGAGATACACTGTGCAACCGTTGGGACAATGACGCGAGGTCATTATCCTTGAATAAGATACACCTGCGCGAAAATGACTCGGGATGAGATTAGCGCGGAGGACGATTACGGAATTAGTCGCACATGAGTCGCGATTGTGTGCATTGTTCACACGCCGGGTGCGAGCTTTTATGATCTATAGTCGTGGTAGGCGTAGCACAGGGAAGTATCGTGACATAACTAATTCTAACTTTGCGAATGAGTTTTGTCAGCTTTCTCGCAGCTCGTTTTGCTGAAGAAGATATAATTAGTTTCATTTAAAGGATCTATATTTCAGAAATTTCATTTCTACACTCGTGCTTAATTATTATGCTTAATTTATTACAAAATAACAGCGTCTTTCTTGCCGGTAATTTAAATATTTCTCGCACTCTATAAAACTTTTATTGCATAAGAGTTTCGAGTTTTTGCATACTTTTCTCGAATGAAATTCTTTCTCTTTTAGCGACAAAGCGGAACTTACCCGCTTGGTGTCAACAGCGTGACGCGTGAGTTTGTCGCGGCTAAATATAATTAAGAAGAGCAGTGGAGATCGCAAATTTTTCCTAGTTTCATTTTGCTCACGAGAGCGACACGCGATGGAGGTATTAAGAAGCCGGAAGCGGGGATCTTTTTCTTAGTCCGGTTACGTGCCACTTAGTTTGGACTTTTGTTGCAAGGATTTCCACCTACGGCTGACCTTCCAGCACAGGAGAACCATTTTGACGTCATATCTTCTCGTGAAACTTCGAAAATACTTCCACAGTTTCTACATGATTTGTAACTTAAATTTAGATTCTTTAGCAAGAAGTCACAGCACTTTTCTTTCATACGTGTCATTAAGTGCTTAGAAAACGTTAATGTTTTAGAGAATTATAATATATTGCACTAATAAGGTCTAACATTTCAATATTAAATTAATTTCTCGAAGTATTTATTCTGCAATGAATGTTAAAAAATTCATATAAATGAAATAATAATCTGATTTTGTTCCGAAAAATTAAACATTACTTACATTAAAAATCATTCTATGTAATTCACTTATTCTGTTCCGAATGCTTTAAATTAACTTTGAAGCATTCGATTCGAAAATGAATTGCCTTCTCTTTTAAGACCATGTACAGATATTTAATTAATGAACACACACACACACACACACACACACACACACACACACATATATATATATATATACCATCAATTAGAATTAAACATACGAAGGTACTTGGTATGCTGAATAATGTCATGCACAATGAATCTGCGGCAAAACATGAAATTTGCCCAATTTAGGAAGATAAATTTTGACCTAGTTGCATATAAATATAAGCATAATGTTCAATTTCATTCTAAATTAAAATACAAACCCAACAAATGTTAATTTTAGAATTATTATTACACAATCTCGAGTTTTTTAAAAACTAATAAAACTATACGCAGTTGTTTTTATGTATGTTTATTACGTAGTGTTAATTACTATTATTACATTCTTACAGAGAAAAAGTATTGATTCTATTCTTTTGTATGCAGAAGTTTAAAATATATGTAGGTTTATCGAAATTTTATTTTTTTTCGGAATGCTTAAAAATGAATCTATAAACTTTAAAATAGAATTCTGAATAAATAATTTGATGTTTCTCATATTAAAATTTTAGTTAGTTAAAATTATAATTTTTATAAAGGAAATTATTTTTTGTTAAATTCTATCATCAGATTACAACATAGTTCTCAAGGTCTTTCATGTGGATGTATATACGTGTACGTATATTTTCTTCGAACCCTTCAAATCTAGATATCAGATTTAAATGGCCTTAAAAAAACATAATATTTTCATATAATCAGATGGGACGTTTTTTTTCGCCTGTAGATATATAATAGATTGGACAAATTTCACACCGCGTGATAAATGCAAGTAGGCCGCGAACTATAATTCGGATATTAAATCACGCGATCGGAGATTGAACTCATATTCAGATTTCACTCGAATACTGTGTCGAAACGGCCCGGGCCGGGAGAAAGGAGACGCCTTCTCCATGGAAAATCAAATAATAGGCAAAAGTTTCGGAATTATTCGCTGGCGGGAACGAAATGCGGGTCAGTGTGTGAACAGCTCTTCGTTCCTTACGTCGCAATTCACGAGGTCAGCGACCGTCTTTCTTTCTCTCTATCTCTCTTTATCGCTTCGCCATTCTTCCCACTCGATTCGCCTTATTTCCTGACGAAGAAAAAAATAGCTATCCGTGAATGTCTCCATTTTCACGCACCGCTCGCTGGTTATATATAGCTAATCGAAGTTATACAATCCTGTCTAACCATGCCACCTCGAACGAGATTTCGATACTCGTAAAACGTGCTTTACGGAAGAAATGCATCGACGATCGTTATCGATACGTGAATGACATTTCGCATAAGAACTCGCACTGCTTTCTCTTTCCATTTTTTTCCCTTTTTTCCTTTTCGTAATAGATTCGGCGATCTTTAACTCGTTCGTATCGAACATATTACGGATGCTCGCCGATTAATTTCGACACGCTCATTGAAACTTCATGCAATTTATATTTTTCTGCCACATTGTACGTAACCGCTTATTTGATTTTGTAGTACACCGCAATTCTTCAGTAAGATCTGCCTTTAAGCATAAAGATTTAACGGACTGTATTCAGGATGACTGCGAATATCAGGATAATGCGAAAAAAAAGAATAGTAAATTACACACGCATGAAATGCTGTGACCCAATTATAGCTGATTGGACGGAACACAAGTATAAAACCTATGTCTTCACAAGCATACATTTTTTTAGGTGGAATTTTATTGGTATTTTCCGCAATGGAATATTTTATTAGCTATGCCTGTAAGGAAATGTTTTTAGATCTCGAAAATTATCCTCATTCAATATCCAATGGTATTTCTTAAGCTGTTTAGTAGCCGTAAATTATGTACTGTGAAATTTTACAACATCGGCATGCAGAGCGTAAGTTAGAAAGCGTAGTAACGCGGGAGACGCATCGACACACTAGTCTATTTTACAATTATCTCGCTGTTCGGGANATAAAAGGATGTAATCGCAAATGTTTAGGATATTTCGGATTGCTTTCGCATATCGAAAGGGATGAATTTTAAAAGGATAAATTTCCACGTCCTTATTTATAAAAGCGATTTGCATATTTATATATTTATAGTATGAAACTAACATTTTACTCTAAAAACTGTATAAGCTTTTTCTCGAAAAAATAATTATGAAGTTACGACGGAATTGCATGGAGTTTAAAAAACGAGATCGCTTCTCTCTCAGTATTTTATTTCTTTAAATATTCAAGTGTACTTAAATTATTTTAATAAAAATTGCAAGTCATATGCGCACTGTACAAGAAATGTGAAAAGATTATTTATTCTAATGAATAACTGCAGTAAGGCATTTTTACAGCTTTTCACAGTTACACGTTTTATCTTCTAAAGAAGTCGAACAACCAGAAACGTTACTTTCTANTGTTAATTAGATACATGTTCTGTTAATGAATGGTCTATAATTCAACAAACTATCCATGCAGATTTATACAGATAAAATTTTCCTTGTGGCAATTTTTTTGTAAAATCATGTAACAATTTATTTTATCATTCTAAGGACGTAATAACTATTAAAACAATCAATCTATCAAATGTTGTATTTTATGTAAGANAATTTTATGTAAAACTAATTATTCTTAAAAAAATGTTTTACTGCACTTAATGTATTTTTTTAATAGATAATATGAGTTAATTATCGAATTATTATGTATCACAACACATNCAATTCTATCGCATATAAAACCGAAAGAAATACCGCAAAATATAATTTCCTAAAATAACTTTCTAAANATGATTAACAATAGAAAGTAGTCCTTGTTGATATTTAACTTCCTTATAAAGAAGCGTATGATTATTCTAATTTAGGGTAATAGAATTCGAGGATATTCTATTATTTTCCATTATTCTTTACATCAGTTACACAAATTATTTATGCTGCAATTCGTGCAGATGGAGCTGCAGAATTTCTAACGCACTATCGCAATTCTACAATATCCGCGAACTCACCATTGTGCANGGTGGCTATACTTCCGCACTAGGTCACAGCACCACCCTCGACCTACTATCGGTTTCTCTCCGTTTCTTTCCTGTTTCTCTCTTTCTCCCTTTCTCTCGACACGAACTTCACGAGACGATACCGCTTTGTTTACTGATCGCGTACCCCGCACTCGTTCACATCTCACCGGTACACATGCCCCCTGCCGTATCCCGATTTTATTGTAATTAGAATCCAATTCTCCCGTCACTTCGAGCCGTTTCCGTTCGTCCGACAAGCTCGCTGCNAAATTGTCGAACGTGTACAATGTTTCGACACGGTGGTACACACGTGCGGTCTTAGGAACACGAGCAGTTTGAACGGGCTGTCCCAGAATGGACAGGCTATATAGATATCCCCTCCAGAGAACGACGGGGAACTCGCAGGCAGGAACCTGGGTACCACCGACGGACCGTGATCCAGGAGAAAGCCTCTCCTTCGATTGGTCCCACGGTGCATTAGTGCACGTTGGATATCACTTTGANGGATGAGTCTTATCCGAGGAGAAGAAAGGGAGACCTCGTGCTCAAAATTATTGTCCTTGCTCTATATTAGAATTAATCTGAAGAAACGGTGTCTAAATAATTGAAATTACATTCTTTTTATCTCTTACGGGAAATAAAATTGTAATAAATGAATGCTCTGCTATATTATAGAAATATTGAAAAAAAATTTATATGATACTGTAGAAAANATTGACAAATTTCATTTTGCACATATGAATAAGTTGTACAATATGGAGATATATCACTTAGAATTTATGGTAGTAGAGAGTAGAGACACCATTTTCAAAAGTATTGTATTGATGGATCTTCGCTTCGTATGAATACAAAAAAGTTAAAAATGATCGCAGTATCGGAATCAATCATTTTCCAATTGCGTCCCGCGATATTAACATGCAATGCTCTGATTTCTTTTCACGGCGATCCGGTTGCGCATCATGTTTGAAACGTGAACCGCAATGTTTTATGCATTGAACATCCATATTGTAACGTAACGGTCACAAAAAAAAAATAGATGCCAGGTGTGATAGAGATTTTATACTATTCTGTCAGTATTTCATATTTATATGTATAGATAATTAAAATGCAAGAGTATTAATTCTCTTTAATATATATCGTTNCTATTCTTCATTACAGTCTTGTAAAAAGAGATGTTACAAACTAACTTTTTAAAAAAATATATTTTCGTAACAATNTCAAAACGTTATAAAATGAGATTATAAAAATTTNTAACATTTTATACATACACCGAATAGAAAATTTTATAAAATAGAATGTGGTAGNTAGAAAATTAGATTTTAGAGAACCACGCTCCCACTTCAGTTTTATTACTTAGTTTGTGTAGGAGTGAAGAATGGGCGGATATTGACATAAAATTTCAAAGCCTTAACCTACTCCGGTAGAATGTTTGCATAGGAACGTTAAGTCGTCGTATAAAGCATCAAACTTATTTTAGATCTTAGAAATACAACTTATNTTTATAATGCGAATTTACAGATATTTTCTACACATCTCAAGTTACAAGAATTTTGTACCAATTTTTATAANAATCCTTAAATCGTCTAGAATGGGCTTTATGATAGAGAGANCTACTCCGCTTCGGCCAGAGCTCGTAAGGCGAGCGAAAGAAGTGAGAGGCGAACGGAGGTGTACGCGTGTTACTCGTTCTTATGCAACTTCTGATTGGAATCGTGGGTCAGTCAGTTCGTCGACTCTTACGGAAATATGCGCCGACTACGATCCTCTCGCCCGCAGGAAGGAACGAAGCGCCAGGATTAGGAAACGCANCAGCCATCAGCCGCGTCTGGAACATATCGCGTTGGGTGTTGTCGTGACCCGTACGCTGTTCTCAGGATGTTGCATCCGACGGTACTTTTGAATGGAAGACGATTTTTGTCGGAAGAAGTACGCCCAACTTCACGGAATTTTCGCAACTCTTCCTTCAACTTTGAGTGCTCGAGTCAAACTCTGATAGAAAATGGCTATTATTCGTAGTAAATTTAACAGTATCTTCNATCATATTTGTTTCTGGCAAATTTTTGCAAAACAGATTACTTTTCTTATTTCTTATTTATAGCTGATTAAATCTGATATTGTTTCTTTATTATATATGTAAAATATCAAAAGAATTCGGATTAAAATTAATGGGCAGTAATTTAAGAGAGAAGTGTAGAATTTTAAAACATTCAAATTTTTAAATTTTATTATTTCAAGATTTGACAATCTAATGAATCAAGTACTATAAATTGCAATACTTAAAATTAAAAAATTACAACTAGAAACTAGTATACGAGCTCTAGTTTTCAATATAGTGACATTTTAAAAATATATTTTCGTCAATTCTATGTAAAACCTCATTTTAAAAAAACGTATCCTTTTAATGGCCAGAAATAAGGACGAGTAAGATTTAGAGTAAGACGAATCTGTGGAAGGACGAAGCAAATCCTCGAATTGAATGCCCGGATATACGGGGTGCTGATGATTGCATGCCTTCAACATTCGCACGGCCTCACAGACGTCGGACATGTTTCATACTGTCCTGCATAGAACGATGAAAAATACGTCTTACGAGTAGATTAATGATCTGGCAAATANATCTTTATTAGGTTTATACTGTACAGCTTATTCTTTTACAATGAGTATAAAATAATCTTAACAGACTTGATATGTTCACACAATTTAATATAACAAAAAGTTAGAGATTTAAAATAAACTCGTGAGCTCCTTACTATATTAACAAAACTTTCACATACAAATTTTTTTATAATAATCATTTAATTTAGGAGATCCACAATATGACATTTTTTTACATAAAGTAACCATTTTNAAATTGTTTTTTTCTTTTTACCCTTGTTCAAAAATAATCAATGATATAATGTCAATTTGTNAAGATATCTAAATTTAATCAGATCTTTCTTAAGGCAACACTTAAATTCCATTGTTTAATTCTGCATGCAAGNACATCTGCCGTTCCTCTTCAATCGTTCGNTGTCTCTTATTGATTGTCTTATTCGACCGACGTTCTATGGGTGCATAAAATAAGCAAATAGCCGTCGAAACGAGGGTGAAAGCGAGAGAAATTCACAACTCGTCTATTGAATCTATTGTACAAATAAGAGCACTTGGAGCATCTTTACACCGCGTCATTGTTCCCGAAAGTGGACATTAATCAATTTGCATAACTTTGGAACACGAGCTACAAACCTGGGTTGATTGGAAAAACATAATTTCTCCGTGCCGTAGAAAGTATTCATATCTGCCGGTAATGTAAGCCGTGAAAGTAANATATGTCTAGTCACTATATTGGTTCTATTGTATTCGTTATTATCGAAAAAGAGTTAATAAAGAAACTAACTTTTTTTTCTTGATAGCCGGAAGTTGATTAGCTGGANAAAAAAAAGAGAAAAAGAGAAAGATACTTCGCAAATATAACTATTATTAATTTGAGGAAAAAAATAATCAAACCATTCCAACATAGATAGCTATTTAATAAACATTTAAANGAAAATATACAGTCAAAACTGGATCTNCATGGACGATGTATGTATAATATGTTACTTTCATGAATTTATTTAACCTGTTTTGCTCTGTAAAAGTGTCACAAACAAGTAGTCTAAACATNCTCATCTTAATTCAATTTTATAACTTAAAGACTTTAACATCTGTGTAGTAAATATATAGTTTTAATAAGTACATAACGCATAAAAATTATATAATACTCCTTTTACAAGACATGCTAAATGAATTCATGAAAGTACCTTTGTGGATACTCGGTCAGCTATTCTCACCTATTTAGACCTTCGCCTTTCCTTTCACTGACACTGTTGGGATTTGTAAAAATTAACGCCAGCCTATGCATGATTTTCCATGCGTGTGTTTGTCATAGACTTTTCGTGAAATGAGGCATTTTACGAAGAACCCAGCTATCTCGTGAAATGTCGGCGGCGATGTAATCAGAATCTTCATAAAATGCCACAAGATAAATCCATGAAATATACGCGTTACTANAAGAAGACATTACCGTAATTTGCGCAATGATTGGCATTTCTGAGAAAAACAATTTTGCAAAAAGTTTCTCCCATCTGTCTACTTGACGAACACAATAAACGACAATATCCTACAAACGGCTAATCGGGATTATCCTTGAATATAATATAAAATATCTTATAGTGTATTGTANAGTGTANTGTAAAATGTATGGCCTCTCTCTTTGCGTAAAATATATTCCTCGTAAAGGAGTAATTTTTTCGTAATANAGAATCGTCGCAGTAGACGGTTTTCTCGCTTGAGCAACTNGTCAAATGAATTTTCATTCGGCAAAAGCTGGCTCGAAGACGCGGGGAAGTCCTAGAAAAGNGAGATTGCCGTCANGAACGACACTAATTGATAGCAGGGACAATAAGNTTTTATACCACCATCTCGTGTCTTAGGAATCNCCGCAGGTGAAAGCGACCCGCCCGTGAAGCAAAATGCATTCCTACCTTGTGGCCATTCCCCCCTCATCACGGGCTTCTCCTATGCAATTATCTTAATAATCTGCCGCCATATCACNGCGTTTCCACCGTCTCTCAAGCGTCCTTTCCCTTCGTCCNGCGGTCACGACGACGGATATTGTGGCAGCTCAATTTGCAGTGATTTGACTNCGTTTGCTTCTTGCAAAAGGATTACGCCGACGGAGAATGTCTCTCCAACCGATTTGATTATCGCGCGAAGATATCTCATAATTTGCAAGTAGCGAAATAACGCGATAAACGGCGAGTAGATGCCACGGTTAATATCGTTCCAATTAGTAGATTGCACAGTTGAGCATAATAACTGCAAATAAATATAATTAATTTTAATGACGATCAAATTGAAAGCAGTGTATTTTAACGAGACCAAATTCTGTTTAATTGAAAAATACGATCAGCAATCTTGCATTATTATCTGCAAATAATAAAGTAGTTACAAAGTGGTATTACAATGTGGAGATTTAGAGAGATAACGTAGCGATTACACANACAAAAAAATATTAACTGCAATTATATTACATAGATACTGGTTTTTAGATACAATACCNACAGGATATTATGTATTGCACAATACAAGTGCTAATAGTACGCAATTAAAGTTCTATAAAACAGGATTAAATTATGTACTTGCTTTGTATGGGAAATTAGTCGAGTACAAAAAAATAAGTGTATATTTTTAAAAGAATTATTTAGTTATTATTTCATTTATTACCATGTATATATAAATGTAATATATTGATAATTTATATATTATAAA
>JAJVSH010000204.1:272217-288848 GCA_021460005.1 Tetramorium alpestre | reverse complement strand
ATATATATATATATAGACATTTCAATATGAAAGCAGCATTCTCGCCGAGAGAAGATGACACGTTGTCGAGAGATATTTTGAATCTTACGTGTGCACTTATCGGAATAGGAAAAAAAAAGTGCTCGCTCGATCACCGTCTGTCTCGCGCCTTTCGTCGCAAATGATCGGATAAAAGCCGAGTGGCACCCATGTCGGTCGAATCAAAATTGCATCCATACGAGAGAAGGATCGTGTGCAGTTATCCGTCGACGAGATGACGTGCGTGCGGCCGGCAATTTAAAGTGCCATTTGCTTCCTGTGGTAGGGAACAACGGCCTCGTTTCGACATTCAATGCAGTGCCGTTAAGTATTTACGTATAACAGGCTTAATTGCCACGGCATAATATGAAAAGTGATTCACTAAACTACGCGTTTATTATATGCGCAAACACATGGTCGGCAAAAAGGAAAGATAGAAGAAGAAAAGGAAAAAGAGCGATACGAGCTAAAAATAGTGAGTCTTAGCGAAGCGTGACGTTCTTCAAGGCGTTTTGTTAAAGCGAATTTTCGAGATACTGAGAAATGGAAAAATTGGAAAAATAAATGCATGAACTTAAACGAGGAAAATACATGACAAAGAATAAAAGAAGTGAAGCAAATAAATACGCCTAAAGATCAAAATCAACGTAATTTGTTTCTTTTTAACTAACTTCTCAAAAATATAATGGATTCAATAGTCTAATTTGAGAAAAATTTTAGAAATACGTTATTATCTGTTTCCCTTTTATTTTTTATCAAATATCATACGATACAAGGGATATTTATAATGCGGAATGGTCTATAAGTTATCGCGCCAAAGTGATATCCGACAGCAACATTCGTGCCTGTTGTGCTCGAAAAGTGAAAGAAATCAGAGACGAACCAAGTATCCAATAGATTCGAAGAATTTGGAACGAGTGAGTTTTATGGCCACATTTATAAAAACTCACGATGCTGCACAATCATGATTACACAGTATACGCTTTCGAATTACCTGTACATATATGTAATGACTAAGTCAGGCATGTATGAGTATTCTCTCGTGGAATAATAAATAAATTACTCATAAAGTAATTATTTGCTATGTCATTGAAATCTGATGAAGAGTATACACAGTTTATAAACAGCCACAAAAATGTTCATACAATTGAAATCGAGTACTCAATACTCATCTCGAGTATATTGACATCATTCAGACGTAACAAGCGTATTGATATGCACGTTTGCTCGCTAAGAAATGATACTGATTCATGTTATTGAAGTCATTGAAATAAACGATTCTGATTAAATGTACATTTGAAGTACACGTTACATTTTTAAAGATTCGATATACTTACTCCAAATTCTTCAGCACTGATTTATTAAATTGAATTTAACTAATTGTAAAAACTTTTTACAAAATATATATATAACATTATATTAACGTTATAAAATAACATTATACGTAAACCTTTTTTAAGAATATATAATTTGCAAACTGTAATAAACAAAGACTATTTATAAATTTTTATATCGAATAATTTCGCGTCTTTCTTTCTCTTAAATACTACTATTATTATATTAATTTCAAAGAAATCATTATCATTGAATCAGTAGTAATTCAAGCACATTTATGCCGTGACAATGCGTAGGTAATTATGAATGTCAATTAATCGACGTACATATTTAGTTATCTCCCTCTCGTATCTGCTATTATAGTAACACATGGTGCCATCCTGTCGTCGTGTAAAACATAAACGGGCCTCGGAACCGCGTGGCACCGACGAGCGTGCTGCGTTGCGAATCAAAAGAGTTCACGCCGTATACTTGATACACGCGGCACGCGTATGTGTGCGTTATGTACCAATTGCAGACGATATTGCACGACAGAATGCTATCTCGCTCTCGAATCGCGAAGATCGACGATGGGACGAGACTGGTGAAATCGCCTGTTATAGAGCGTCCCCGCCGCTTCTACTCGCGCCTCGATCTATCCTTCTCTATACTCTCCTTTTTTTTCTCTCTTCCCTACTCCCTACTCCCCTCGCACAATTAGGGTTAATTAGCACGCGTAAGCGAGAAATCGCAATTGGAGCAGGCGAATGTATGTACAAGCCAGCGGTAGCAGCAGTAACAGCATCACTCGCTCTCTCTACTCGACTTTCCACAAAATCGTCCTCGCTGGACTGCGCGCATATGTCGTCATTCCGCCTGTCTTTCTCTCGAGCGAGCATTAAAACCGGTCTAATTTCGATGATTTTAATTCTTGAGCCTATATATATATACATATATGTAAAAGACTAAAATTATTGAGGTATAAAATAACGGAATGCAACCATTTACTTATGACATTACCATTATTTATTATACATGAAACAAATGTGAGAAATAGCTTTATTTTTACTTTTTCCGAGAAAATAAATAAACATTATGAAATTCGTTTTGTAAAAATTTCATTTTTTCATTAATAGAAATATAAATTAAAATTCTTGCTCATAAATAATTTTTGTTATTAACAGAAGTATAATTATATGCCAATATCTTAAATTGCTTCTATGTGTCTACTTATATATCGAAGCTTGAATTTATTGAAAGTATGCCGAGGCTATATTATTGAATAGCCTCAGTGCCTTATGAGAGAGTCTAAAGCTATCAGCGGTTATATTGTCGATTTAAATAATACCGGCAATTTCGTGGGATAACTGTCGTAGGATAACTTCTCCAACACTCTCCATATTTCTTTGTAGCAGTGACAGAAGAAATCGCGGAGGTGCAACGGAATATTACATAAGACGCGGAATGTAGATGCATCTCGCACGAACACACGTAATGAGTTTTACTTTGTGATCCTAAAATATCTTTCTGCCATAATCTTATTAGATAATGTGAATAAATGATTCATTCGGGATAATGTCCTACGTTTCGCAAGAGTTTCAAAAAATTAGCGCTACCATATCTCGCGGTATGACGGCTGCGAGAACGTCCATCTGGTTCAGTTGCGCAAAGATGATTAAAAATCGGAACATATCCAATCCGACGAGTCGGCATTTTCTGTAAAAGTTATAAAATCATTTAGAAACATCATCAACCGCAAGAGATATTGCCACTGTGACTCAGCTACCATATATCTCGTACACGCAATGTTGACGAATAATTTATCGGCGACTGACGCAAGCAGATAGAGGATTATCGAGAAGGTGCACACACACGTGAGAGATTTTACCGTGTAAAAAAAACGTTTATAGTATAGGATAAATGCATTTTTTTTTTTGCGAGGAACGCGAGAGTTCGCGGATATGTTTTTCGATCGAGGACCTTGAGATATAATCGCGATTGCACGAAGGATGCATATTTATTAAGCGACGTTGCGATTATATTTATGTGCGATTAAATGCATGAAAGGATTAATTTTTCAATAGAATCTTGTTGGTAATCTTGAATTCGCGCGCGAATACCTACATACAAGAGCGTGTTATCATGCAAACCGTGTCATCAAGCATTTGCAATATTGCATTCGATAGAGAAATAGGCTGTTATTCACTCTTTGCATTTTGCATAAGTATGCCATTTAGTTTAGCCTTGTTCGTCTAGTCAAAGCTGCATTAAAGAAACTTAGAGAGATTTTAACATTAAACGTCAGAATTAATTAACGCGGTTAATATTAGCTAAACAATTATAACAATTTTATCTCAAATCTTATCGTTGTGTCACTTCTAAAAAAAAAAAATGAAAATTACTAGCAATAAAAAGATTAGAGATAAGAAGCAGTTTATTAGAAAATTTCCTTCAATCGTTTAAGACAAGGAACAATATTCGTTTATCTACTTTGTTAAACAGAGATTTCGGAGAAAAGAAGAGTTAAATTTTGTATATCCACATTTTCGGCTTGTTAACCTTATTTTTAACCATTATTAACCTGCTTTCTCTTAAATGTTGGCCGTTGTTGTCTTGACACTATCAGAGTTAGATAAATATTAAACTATTTCGGAATATATCTTATCTCGGCTGGTCCTTTCTAGTCCAGCTTCCAGTGTAATAACCGCAAATGACAATGACAATGATTCGTTTATTTAGCATCATTCGATTTTTAAGCGAATTAATAAACAAAACAAAGTACATTTAAATCTGAGAAATATTTTATATATTTTTTAAATATTTTTCATTTAATTATTATAATTTTAAATTTGACAATGACAAGAATATTGTGTAAATTAAAATAACATAAGAATGAAAATTAGATCTGTCAATTATATAGGTTTCAAATTTCGATCAATAAAAATTAATATTTGAAAAGTTTAATTAAACATTAGAAAAAGTTTACCTACTTACCGTGGAAAAATTTCAGAAAAGATTAAAATTTCTCTTTTGATAAGCACAAACTCGACGTAATGGAAGGGTTGTATTGAACGATGACGATTGAATCGATATGAACGCGTTCGTTCCGCGCAATTTGCGTTCTGGCCGGCCGGTCCGCTGTGCGGGATTGCTAATTCCGAACGGGACGATAAGAACGGGGCCTGAATTAAACGGGAACGAGGTGGCATCACGCTCGCACGTACGCGAATACTTTGCACTTTCGCAATTGCTACGTTGATTCGATTTGTCGAGCTTAGCGCGTGACGGTGAATTAAGGAAATTATCGTTAATGAATGATTCCTCGAACGGACAATCGTTTAATTTAGGAAATGAGTTTGCGTCGTCCTGCCGTCGCACAATCGTCGGGTAAAACTCGCGCAAAAAAATGCATAAATTTGTCTATTAGATATACCTCGATAAACTTTCGACACATTCGCCGGTTCAATTATGTTTATGACAACATTGCGTATCCGTTATGTAGAAACGGTCTACTTCCCTGACGCATTATTTTATCTTTAAGAATGTATCTTCTCATCCTTTCGTCTAGCAATATCCTTGCATTATAAAAATTCGAAAGGATTAATAATGTTTCCCGAAGATATTTTATTAGATACATCATGAGACAACATCAATGACAGTTTTGTGTGCATCTATAATAATAATAATAATTATATACATACATTAGAAGCTTCATAACTCGAACCTCTTTAAGTCAAAAACATCTGTAAATTTGATTCATTCCCTTTTCTTCGGCATGAAAATCCCTTTATCAAAATATTTACATTCTTTAACTCGAAGTACTTACGAGGCAGCTAGGCATCACATAAGACCTCTATAATTCGAAGTTAAAGGTGTGTGGCCTCTGTAATTCGAAATGAACTCTTATAAGTCAAATTTCTACCTATTAAGTCTCTAAGTCGAAGCGGTAAGTGCTTCCTCTCTGTTATTTACATGGATCTCTATAATTTGAATTTCTTTCATCTAAGTTCTACAACTCAGAGGTCTCTATAAATAGAAATTTTGTTTTGTTAGATCTCTGTATTTCAAACATTTCCCTATTTCAAAACCTCGTACATTTTAGCTCTTCCTTATTTCGAAACACGAACATTTTAGCTTTTCTTTTGGGATTCGAGTTATGAATGTTCTATTGTGTGTATATATATATATATATATATATATATATATATATGCAAACATTTATGCATAAACAATTTAATTAAGTGTTTATCAAGTACAAATTTTTTTCAATCAGAAGGCAAAGAAAATAATATATATTTCTTTGTTATATGTATATATTTTATTATTCAATAGCTTTTTAGAATTATTTCTTATCACATTTATATATTAATATTTTTATATACCATATATGCTGCAAAATATTCTGACTTATTATTCTTTTAATTATAACTGTTAGATATATATATTCTTATTAATTTTACCATCTGGACTAGTAATTTAATTGTAAAACATTAAATAATATTTATCACTGTGAATTGAAACTCACTGGGACAGAATTGATTCGACACAAAAGAAAAGAAAGGACAGACAAATAGTTTTTCCCACGTCAAATATTCTGCGCTCGTATCAATGAATTATTGACTGCCGCCGAGCGTCGCGACGCCCAGTAAGCGCATCGTTTTTCACCTGTGCTCTCTTCGCAGGTGAAGGAAAGCATCAAGAATGAACGGGGAAACGTTTCAGAAAAGCTATGGAAAATTACGAAGGATTTCGACGTGTTGATTCGCGAAAATTGGACGGAGCAGGCGTTGAGCGAGTTGAAGGTACATTTTGTGTTTTCCCCCGATAGTTTTACGATATCGTTTTTTAGCTTTATAAAATGGAAGCCGAATTTACGAGCAGCTTTTACGACGACTCGACAAGTCATTAGAAAATGATACGCAAATGCAAATGTTACTCTTTTTATTTGTTCACGAGTGATGCTCAATACAGAAATTTGAGGAGCGTCTCTTGGAAAAGATGGACAAAGAAGGATGGAATGGCGAAGAAGAGGGTAATTTTCAATGGACATTCGCCGGCGCTCTGTTTTATTCCATCATCGTTATCACGACGATTGGTGAGTTGAAATTTCAAGTATTTTCAAAATTGTCCCGTCATGACACGAGATATTAATGAATAAAGACATGTTAATGGTAAATTTTGTTTTCTAATTAGGATCATTATTCTAATGTCCAAAAATTTAATTATGTACCACTTACAAATTATACATATACATATACATATAAGTTTAACTTATATCAATTATTAATGTAAAAAGTTGTATTAAATTTTTATTTAATTGAGTATAATATAATTGCTTGATGAAAAATATATACACTGACAACTAGTAAAAAAATATAGTTACTTTTGGCCTCAATTTTATAATATTTACTTTGACCATAATTTTATAATATTTCTAACAATAAATATAATTAACTTAACTATATGCATTATTATGTTAATCGTAATTATCGTTAGCAATATTATAAAATTCTGGTTGAGTCCAATAATAAATATATTTTTCTCTCAGTGTAGGTATGTATGTCTCTCCGTATCTCTGTTATATCTTTGGCATTGAGAATGAAGAAATATTGATAAAAGATATTTCAACTGACGCAAGAATTTACTTATTTACTCTTCAGTATTTTCGTGCGCCTCCGTCTTCTCGTTTGCCTGCGTTTGATTCTTGCCCAATGATCTCTCGTAGATGACATAATCGTCGGGTTCCGGATCGTAGCCATATGGCCGTAACGACTCAAACTCATTACGGTGACCATAACCGCCGCTATAGGGTCCCGAGTAATAGTCACCGAAAGACGGATGTTGGTGGCCGCCGTTGTACGGTCTTCGATTGCCGTAATAATTCGAAGTCGGCGCGAAACCATTCGGTCTGTACTTGTGCGGCGTACCCTGGGAAACATTATTACTCAACAATACGAGAATCATCACAGAAAAATTTTGAATTACACAAATAGATAAAGTCTGAATTGAAACTCAATGAAATGGCAAAAAACATTTTTCTTTAACTCGTCCGAGGTGATATTTCGGAAAATTAATTTGAAATATGTATATGAGCTCGTTAAATATATAGCGAGTGCGTCAATATTGTTTTCGAGAATGCATGAATAGATTTAAATTCTTTTCGTTACAGGATAAGATGGGTAATGATGCCCGCCAGACAATCCCGGGAATCTTTTACTGTTGAAACAACAGTACTTCTTCTCTCTCGCGCAGTGGCCCTAAAATACAAATGTTTTAGATTAGCGAATTTTCGAGCAAACTCTCGAACTCTCGATGAAACTCACGAATTTCAAGCCGGGCGATGGACAATTGAAACTGTATCTGCATTTGCAAGTGTCGAACTCGCGATAACGGGGATCGTCTCTGACCCACGGCGGTACTGAATTCAAAATACCGTCGTGTCCATTCGGTTCGAGACGAGAAGGTCTGAAATATCAAAAATATGATCTTTGTATTTTCTTACGTTAAAATAACTATATTTGAAGCAACATTTACGTTGAAAAATAAAATTTTAATTAAAGAATAAAAAAGCGAGTCATAAAAGAGCGTTTAATCGCATAAATGACGTATGATAACAATTTGAACGGAAATAATTTAATAACGAACGTTTATACGTAAAATATATAAATTTAATGCAATTTATGAAAAGTATATATATATGTTACTAACAAGTTAGCAGCCCGGGAATATGAGCCATTTCTCATAAAATATTGTTATGACTGAACCGCGCCTCGTACGCAATTAAATCTACGAATATGGGGATATCTATAAATTAAGCGGTCTCTATGAAGAGGTGACGCTATATATTTTAATCGGATCATTGGAAATTTAATATAGAGCAAGCCAAGAGAATATGCCGGTCGACGGAAAATCCTATTTTTCTGAGATTAATGAATCTGCTTGAAAAATGCGATTTAGCAGGGAACTCTGATGAGTTTCACACATGTCGGTGCTAGATTTTTAAATAATCTTGTCAATTTGGAAAAGTTAATTAAACCAATTAATTAATTAATAATTGCGCATGATGAACGTGAAATATTCGAATATTTTAAAAGAGAAGGGCTGCTATATACAAAAGAAATGAAATACCTGCCAATTATTCCCGTTGGTCCACCGGGACCCACGAGAACACCGTTATTGCCTTGGTACGACGGTACCAGCGGTCTGCTGTTGGGACCGTAAGGGCCTGTAGGTCTGAATCCTAACTGAATGCCGTTGTCGAAACTGTCCAAATGTTCCGAAGGCTCGTGTACCAGATATCTAAAAGTTACGCCCGTGCAATAAGAAGCCGCAAAGTATTAAGAGAAAAATATAGTTACTTTTGGCCACAACTACAATTTTATAATATTTCTAACGATAATTATGGTTAACATAATGATGCATCTAGTTAAGTTAATCATATTTATTATTAGGAATATTATAAAATTATGGTTGAGACCAAAAGTAATTATATTTTTCTCTCAGTATATAAGTACTGATATCTTTAAAACTGATAGTCCAACTTAAGAATAATAAATATTATACTTTTTTGTTTAAAAATACTATTAATTCATAATTATACAATAAAGTGCACAATTTAATTAGATATCACAGGAATATTGAATAGATATAAGAATAGATATAAGAATAGATATAAGAATATATAAATAAAATTGGGCAAAATTAGTAATAAAGTATAATTACGTTTGAACAGGTGAAGGTAATAATTACATATTAAATATGTTTTTACTTAATGCATTATAAATTGACAACTCACCTGGCTTCGGCGTCTCGACTCGTTTTTTGTTTATCATCGTTCCAAGTCCAAGATTCATCATTCTCAGCGGTTGCCGTCGCGATCGCGGCGAAAAAGATTAGAAAAAATGTGCGCATCTTTATTATCTGCCGAGTGGCAGAATCAAGACACTCTTAACGCAATATATGTCTTAATTTATGTCTTCGTTAATATTGCCAGAAAAGAAAGACGCACGGGCACGCATAACATTCGACGCCGACTAAACGAGAGTGAAAGCGACTCTCGTCTTTATATACATGCATAAAGGGAAGGTGAACGCATCGCTACGTTTCGAGGTCTTTTCGGACGATAATCATCTGCGATTAATAGATTGTTCCCCTTTGTTTTCATGCAAATTGGAAAAAAAATTCGGCTCCATCATACAACATAATACAATGTCATATTTTAAAATGAATAATGCTTGATAAAGATATAAATTTTAAAAATTGCTCGTTTATAAACACTGATAATGTAAATCTAAATTATACATTTATTTAACGTTGATAATACTTGACAATTAATATTGTAGGTTTTTGTCTAATGCTAATTACCATTTATAATAGGATAAGAGGATTACAGATATGATTATGTCATACTTTTTTATTATAAAATCTACGACCTTCCGACTGGAAAAATTTATCTATGAAATATATGTTTTAATTTTTTTTTAATATATTATTATCACTGAAACAATCAATTTTTGAAACATGAAAGACTTGGAATGTTATACTTTTGCTACTGAAAGAGAAGAAAAAAAAGTTTCCAAATTTATCTGAAATCTATATACTATTATATATGTATATATAGAGTGGGATTTACAATTAATTCCGGTACGTCTTCTACTAACATCATCTTTTCCAAAAAATTGCAGCTCGCAAGAAACGTATACTTGATTCGAAAATTGTCCTCGCAGGTATATGCACATGCTTCAACACGTGTATCGCTCGAAGAACTTTACGAAACCAAACCAATACATCAAGTGCTTCCACAATCCGGAACGAGTGGTCACTCTGCACAACCATTTTCCGCTGGCGTGCCTGGGCGCCGGATGCACCAGTTACCCCATTGAGACTGAGGATGCGCAGCTGCAGCATTATCGTGCCGACTGTGTTCGATCGCTGAAGAAAACCTGCGTGGAGTATCGGGAGAACAGCGTGATAGACACGACGATATGGCGTTACAGGGATAAATTGATCAGCAGGGTCACCGACACCCTCAAGTCGCTCGGCTTCTTCGGCTCGAGATAGCGCCGGAGATTGATCTCTCCTTTTTCCTACTCTTGTTTCTCTCTCTCTTTCTCTCTCTTTCCCATAAAGATTTGATTGGTCGCCGCGGGAAGGACGAAAGAAAGGGCTGTGCGCGGGACGAGAAGCGATGAATCTATCAGCGGGAGGTAATTGCCGGTGGGACTTGATCAGAGATTTAATCGAACAGATAATCGGGATCGGTGTAACCGGCAAAGTGGATCCATTTCTAGTGACAGCGTAATATTGCGTCTTATATTTCTATATGTTGTCGTGCGCGTGAGGAGCGCGCGCGGATCGGATCTTTGTCTGATAATAGCATATCGTGTCTTGAGTGACAAAATATTTTAGCCTTATCAAACGCAACAACATCATCGAGATCGAAAATGATGATCATTTGTAAATTAATATAGAACTCATCATATCATCTAAAGTAGAAAAGAGCGTATGTGAAAACAGATTAACATCAAAGTTAAGTTTTTACATTTGATATACGCATATTGTTTTATCGAAGTTGATTTAAATCTGATAAAAAGATTATCAAATAAATTCATATTCTGGATCTTACAATTAGCGGGATAAAGTCGCAGGTAATTTACATGGGAAATTATTGCGCTCAATTTATGCGAGTTCCATTAACACATAATTTTCGGGCATCCACACAGCCCGCGAAACGAGAATTATCTCTAAGCCGAGCGTAATTGCGATTTGATTTGCGTCGACAACGAAACGCAAATTTTCGATTCGAATGGCAAATCGATCGACCGGATTACGTTTGCGATTACGACAAAACTGCAGTATTTCTCCTCTTCCTTTTTTTGTAAATAATTTCTCTTATAGTCTTATACATATGCTCAATACGAAGTCTGCGATTGATCGACAGCCATAGTGAATAAGTGCAATATATCGGTAAACAGATTACAATCGGTGTTGCGTGTAATTATAAATTTAATAAAAGTTAAATTACGGATTTTTAAAGTTGTACTTTAACGAAGAATATATAAAAAAGTTACATAGAAAACATAAAGCAGCAAAATTATTAGTTACATTATAAGCGCATCACACTATCGGAAATATATTTATGACAATTAAGGAAAAATATAAAATTTTTCGTTTTCATAGTTTAATTTAATGTTTAAATGTTTAAAAATATTTGTTTTGGAATGGTACTAAAAAATATCGACCATTCCAACGACTGAAACGCTGTGAAGTGTATAAGCATCATTATTAAAGATTACTTTTAACGAATCTTCCATCGCGAAGCGGTTTGATTTTTTGAAACATGAATTTTGAAAACAGAAATTAAAAAGCTACTTCAACTGTTATACGTATTTGATAAGCCAGAAAATAAATAAAAGTAAATTATTAACGAAATGCAATCCATATACATGATTGTATAGTGTATTATACATAACATTATTATATATTAATAACGCAACGTTTATTTTAATTTTAACTGGCGTTAGCATATTAAATTAAATTAGTCAATATATCATATACATATATTGTTAATACGAATATAACGAGTTAATACGAATATAACGAAACCTCGTTTCTCTGTCTCGTCAATTATTTTCAACCGCTTCGTGATTTCGAAGAGCTTTCTTTCTTATGGTGAACCTCGATCGCTTTCTGCCAATAAAAATCGATCGCTTTTTACTATTTGACGATGTAATAAAATTCGTCGTCTAGTAAAAGCAAGAGGGCGATTCACGTTTCACCATGAGATATATCAATATAAAGGGACCACTGTAAATAAAAATCAATAAGAGTCAGAAAACTTGATTCGCATGACGCCATTGATTTATACGCGAGAATAAAATAATATTGTATCGTTTATATCTTAGGTGGGCTGTTTTTTAAGCTGAAACATTGACAGATAAAATGATACCTTTTTTTCTCTTATTTAATTCAATTTAATTTTCTTTTCATTTATGTTCATCTAATATATAATAATATGTAATATAGAGTGCGTTTATATAACATATTATTATGTAACTATATATTTCATACATATGCCCACAAGTAAATGTTTTTAGTATTAATATTGATTATAAATACGAGTGAACAAGAGTGAACAAAAAAATGACGTTAAATATAAAATTATGTTAATCCGATGACTCCAATTATGTAAAAAAAGCGATTTATTTCTCGAATTTAGTTAATGAAAAAAACTGAGTGAGTTTCTCGAGTAATCATATCAATATTCATGCGCTGTTTTGCATGATGGAAATTTTTTGTTTGCTATAATAATCCTCGGATATATGTCTTCAGGATAACTGTTTGTAAAATAATAAATTACTACAAGGAGATATAAAAATATTTTCTTATGTATCTCTAAACACATCCTGTACTCAATATTAGCTTTATTAGTCACGTAATTTATCCGGATCGTGTGAATAACGATATAATTTTGGAATGTGTTCGCCCTATCTTGTTGCGATTGACATTATGTGTCGTTTGAAATGCCCGTTGACTTATCGTGCGTGTGTCCAAATTGTCGGATGTTATCACAGCATGATGAGTCAGCACTCCGCTCGACATGCGTCAGGATAATCGATGGCGATTGTAATATAAGCTCCCATTAACCAGGGAACGACGTATGAGACCGAAAGAGAGAGACCTCGAAATGATACAAATATTCTATTTCCTATTAATCGATAAGTTATTCGTTTCATTTGTCCAAACTTAGACATTTTCCCAATGAGAAATAATAGTTAAAAAGACATCGAGTCAATGTCGAATTCGACGTCAATTAGACGCCGAACAGACATCGATTCGACATCTTTTCGATCAATCATTTCCCACGGGGTTAATATCTCTCAGGACATAGTACTGCATTTTTCTAAATATAAGAATAATTTTATATAAATAAATTTGAAGCAAGAGATACTAAATAAATAAAGCCCTGGACATAAATAANAATTGACAGCAGAAAATATCGTAAAGCATGTCAACCGATCTATTTAAATTGCTATTTTAATTAAAGAAATATGGTACACTGCATAAATAGCATAATTTTTTTTATCGTATACAATTTAATTTTTAATAGAAGTTAAACACAAGTAGATGTTATTTATTAACAATGCTAAACTAAATTTATTTAATTTATTCCAATTTATTCAAATTGAATTATATTACAAAAATATTTTTAAAAAGTTTCCAGATTATTCATATAAAAATTCTTAATAAAAATATAATATTTTTATTTAAATTTTTATTTATATCTCGCATTGCCGACTGACAATATTGCAGCATAGAATTCTTTAATTTCCATTAAAATTATATAGACACCGATAAATAAGGTGACTGTAGACCGAATAGCCTTCTGAGGGTATACAGTTTGCCAATTTTGTTCTTGTTCGTCAACAAAATTTAATTTAATGCAAAATCTTTGCATTAAATAAATAAAGAAAATAAACTTTAATACTTCTTTTTTCTCTTAACAAAAATTTCATGATTGCAATTTTAACAAGTATATGTAACAGTTCCTGTCACTTTCTATTTTTAAAGAAGAATTACAAGTCAATTTTCGGACAAAGGTTTTCATACTTGCCCTTGAGTAGTACTTCGAGTCTCGATAATTCGCAAAGGCGCAATTCTCTGATTCTAAAACTCTAAAATGTATTTTTGTGTTAATCCCGCGTCTTGCGCCCATCTCATCGATCCTGTTTTTCTCTGCAAATAGCCGTCTACTAAAAATAAAGTTCCTTCCCTGGTCGGTCGGTTTCGCGGAGAATCGCGTTGCGCAGTACTCCTCTGTGGTTTGCTCGAAACCGTCGCCACGAACGGATTTACATGATCGACGGCCTCATGTTTATGCATGTAACCTCCGCATGGTCGTATTAATACACGCCGCCGCGATAATTACCGATGCCGGACATACATACATTCGCTTCGCGGCGCCCATCGCGGTCCCATATGCGCAATGTCGCGTTATTCATCAAAGTATATTGCAATACAGTTAATATTATATATATTATATGAAAAAAAATTTGCATTTTTTGAAATGTTTAGAGTTAGGATATTTACTATAATATTTATTATAATGTAACTCTTGAATTTCTTTTTTTGTGATAATCAATTGCACATGCCCCGTTAAACGCGAGAGTCTCTGATCGCGGATAGATCCGCGGGCGAGTGTTACCGCCTTCTCCGCGATGCTCTCAGAACAAAATTTCGACGCTGGGATAAATTTGGAACCGCCTCGCGGATGTAACTCGGCTACACTCCACCTTTCTGCCTTAGTTTCGTGTCGAGAAACATGCGAGAGTCGCATGCGTGTTCCTTCTTATGGCGGAAATCGCGCTCGGGTATTTGCGAGTGAACGCGGAGTTTATACTACGTCTATGTTGAAAAGTCCTTCGGGGAGTCTCTAAAGGATAGAAATTTGTAAACCGTCGAAAGAGTTTCTGTACGTGACTGTACGATTAGCTGCAGTTATCGGCAGCCCTGATGTAACGTTAAACACTTAAATAGTCGCCATGTTTATGTGCTAATTACAGTAAGATATCTCTCTTTTGGATTTTTAATTTTTCATTTCATTATTCTCATATTTCGAAATTAATATTTCTCCAACAAACATTAATAATTCACTGAATAATTAAAGTAATCAAGAGCTTTAGCGATGTAAATATTAACAAAATTGTGCTGTTTAGATTAAAGCGAATAATTCCATAATGGATAATGAAATACAATGTAGTGTAAAATATACATTAATATGAAATTAATTAATATATATACAACAAACTGTAATTTAAAATTTAATTATTTAGAAATATTTTCATTTTCATAGACACTTAAATCAAATATTACTTTAATATTTTTAATAAAAGAAATCAACGGAAAACAATTTGGTAATAAATTCTTTTATCATTTTTTTAAAAATCACGTATTTTATATATTTTGAGACTGTACTAGATATGTCTAGTATGGATAAAATTATTGTATTCACAATAGTAATTATATAAAAAAAAATAATAAAATAAAAAAATAAAAATAAAAATTGGTTAAAAGCGCCGATCCAACTTTCAAATTCATATATGTATATATTACATTTTATTATATATAAAATATGTGAAATATATTCAAAAAAATTGATAATAAAGTTTTGCTACATATTGCATATTTATCCTAAAAAATATGGTATATATAGGTGTGCGAGGAAAATATTTTGTGAGGAAAATATTTTGCGAGGAAAATATTTTGCATTTAATTGTTTGCAATGTTATCTGATGCTATAGTTCCAACGAATACATGATTATTTATTTATGATTATTTAACATCATATTCACAACACAGGAATTTAGCAAGAGAGGGAAAAATTATTTAAGAGGCTTTCCAATTTTATTATTAAATAAAATTCTAATAAATTAAAAAGGGAGCCTCTCTTTTTTTCATTTATTAGAGAATTCGAAAATTGCAATATTTACATGTGCACTCACTCTCTCTCTTTCTCTTTCTCTCTCTCTCTCTCTCTCTCTCTCTCTCTATCTGTCGATGTATTTATAAATTCTATTTGTTAAAATTTAAATTTGCAACAGTTATTTCTCTTTATATTTAGCTCATTCAAATTCTTCGGATTATTTTTAAATAAATATTAAACAAAAATATAAAATTCGACAATTACATCAATAAATTTATTACGTAGGAGAGAAGATCTAATTATTAGCAATTAAAGTGAAGTGACGAAGGTAAAGCGTGGTTTCGCGCTCGCTATGTAAATGGAGAATCTAATAAGAGGATACCCGCGATCTAAAGGAGACAAGTAGAAAATGCCGCGCGCGCGAACGGAGATGTTCGACGTGGTGGAAGTGGAGAAACCGTCGAGGTGCATTAAATTCCTCCGGTTGTTGTGGAAATTCAGCAGATGCATCTTCTCTCACGTGACGCTAATCTCCTTGGTGGTTGCTTATTGTCTAATCGGCGCAATTGTCTTCGAGTTATTGGAAGCGAGTCACGAGCGGAAGGTAAACTGCGAGACTACCAGCAAATATTAGGAATCTCAGTTCCTTTTTTATGAGTTGATATTTAATCTAATATTGAAATATATACCTATACAAACATTTATGCATAAACAGTTTAATTAAATGTATATCAAATGTTTTCAGATATTTCTCAATCAAAATCAAATCAAAATTCTCAATTAAAAGATAAAGAAAATAATATTAATAAATTTCACAATTATGTATATTTTATTATTACTAATATTTTTACAAATATTTTTTATCGTGCTTTATATA
>JAJVSH010000204.1:208238-271873 GCA_021460005.1 Tetramorium alpestre | reverse complement strand
TCAAACATTTCCCTATTTCAAAACCTCGTACATTTTAGCTCTTCCTTATTTCGAAACACGAACATTTTAGCTTTTCTTTTGGGATTCGAGTTATGAATGTTCTATTGTGTGTATATATATATATATATATATATATATATATATATGCAAACATTTATGCATAAACAATTTAATTAAGTGTTTATCAAGTACAAATTTTTTTCAATCAGAAGGCAAAGAAAATAATATATATTTCTTTGTTATATGTATATATTTTATTATTCAATAGCTTTTTAGAATTATTTCTTATCACATTTATATATTAATATTTTTATATACCATATATGCTGCAAAATATTCTGACTTATTATTCTTTTAATTATAACTGTTAGATATATATATTCTTATTAATTTTACCATCTGGACTAGTAATTTAATTGTAAAACATTAAATAATATTTATCACTGTGAATTGAAACTCACTGGGACAGAATTGATTCGACACAAAAGAAAAGAAAGGACAGACAAATAGTTTTTCCCACGTCAAATATTCTGCGCTCGTATCAATGAATTATTGACTGCCGCCGAGCGTCGCGACGCCCAGTAAGCGCATCGTTTTTCACCTGTGCTCTCTTCGCAGGTGAAGGAAAGCATCAAGAATGAACGGGGAAACGTTTCAGAAAAGCTATGGAAAATTACGAAGGATTTCGACGTGTTGATTCGCGAAAATTGGACGGAGCAGGCGTTGAGCGAGTTGAAGGTACATTTTGTGTTTTCCCCCGATAGTTTTACGATATCGTTTTTTAGCTTTATAAAATGGAAGCCGAATTTACGAGCAGCTTTTACGACGACTCGACAAGTCATTAGAAAATGATACGCAAATGCAAATGTTACTCTTTTTATTTGTTCACGAGTGATGCTCAATACAGAAATTTGAGGAGCGTCTCTTGGAAAAGATGGACAAAGAAGGATGGAATGGCGAAGAAGAGGGTAATTTTCAATGGACATTCGCCGGCGCTCTGTTTTATTCCATCATCGTTATCACGACGATTGGTGAGTTGAAATTTCAAGTATTTTCAAAATTGTCCCGTCATGACACGAGATATTAATGAATAAAGACATGTTAATGGTAAATTTTGTTTTCTAATTAGGATCATTATTCTAATGTCCAAAAATTTAATTATGTACCACTTACAAATTATACATATACATATACATATAAGTTTAACTTATATCAATTATTAATGTAAAAAGTTGTATTAAATTTTTATTTAATTGAGTATAATATAATTGCTTGATGAAAAATATATACACTGACAACTAGTAAAAAAATATAGTTACTTTTGGCCTCAATTTTATAATATTTACTTTGACCATAATTTTATAATATTTCTAACAATAAATATAATTAACTTAACTATATGCATTATTATGTTAATCGTAATTATCGTTAGCAATATTATAAAATTCTGGTTGAGTCCAATAATAAATATATTTTTCTCTCAGTGTAGGTATGTATGTCTCTCCGTATCTCTGTTATATCTTTGGCATTGAGAATGAAGAAATATTGATAAAAGATATTTCAACTGACGCAAGAATTTACTTATTTACTCTTCAGTATTTTCGTGCGCCTCCGTCTTCTCGTTTGCCTGCGTTTGATTCTTGCCCAATGATCTCTCGTAGATGACATAATCGTCGGGTTCCGGATCGTAGCCATATGGCCGTAACGACTCAAACTCATTACGGTGACCATAACCGCCGCTATAGGGTCCCGAGTAATAGTCACCGAAAGACGGATGTTGGTGGCCGCCGTTGTACGGTCTTCGATTGCCGTAATAATTCGAAGTCGGCGCGAAACCATTCGGTCTGTACTTGTGCGGCGTACCCTGGGAAACATTATTACTCAACAATACGAGAATCATCACAGAAAAATTTTGAATTACACAAATAGATAAAGTCTGAATTGAAACTCAATGAAATGGCAAAAAACATTTTTCTTTAACTCGTCCGAGGTGATATTTCGGAAAATTAATTTGAAATATGTATATGAGCTCGTTAAATATATAGCGAGTGCGTCAATATTGTTTTCGAGAATGCATGAATAGATTTAAATTCTTTTCGTTACAGGATAAGATGGGTAATGATGCCCGCCAGACAATCCCGGGAATCTTTTACTGTTGAAACAACAGTACTTCTTCTCTCTCGCGCAGTGGCCCTAAAATACAAATGTTTTAGATTAGCGAATTTTCGAGCAAACTCTCGAACTCTCGATGAAACTCACGAATTTCAAGCCGGGCGATGGACAATTGAAACTGTATCTGCATTTGCAAGTGTCGAACTCGCGATAACGGGGATCGTCTCTGACCCACGGCGGTACTGAATTCAAAATACCGTCGTGTCCATTCGGTTCGA
Organism: Tetramorium alpestre; assembly: GCA_021460005.1. Taxonomy (NCBI): domain Eukaryota; kingdom Metazoa; phylum Arthropoda; class Insecta; order Hymenoptera; family Formicidae; genus Tetramorium; species Tetramorium alpestre. Next base: position 269,483 of record JAJVSH010000204.1, on the reverse strand, counting down.
GACGAGAAGGTCTGAAATATCAAAAATATGATCTTTGTATTTTCTTACGTTAAAATAACTATATTTGAAGCAACATTTACGTTGAAAAATAAAATTTTAATTAAAGAATAAAAAAGCGAGTCATAAAAGAGCGTTTAATCGCATAAATGACGTATGATAACAATTTGAACGGAAATAATTTAATAACGAACGTTTATACGTAAAATATATAAATTTAATGCAATTTATGAAAAGTATATATATATGTTACTAACAAGTTAGCAGCCCGGGAATATGAGCCATTTCTCATAAAATATTGTTATGACTGAACCGCGCCTCGTACGCAATTAAATCTACGAATATGGGGATATCTATAAATTAAGCGGTCTCTATGAAGAGGTGACGCTATATATTTTAATCGGATCATTGGAAATTTAATATAGAGCAAGCCAAGAGAATATGCCGGTCGACGGAAAATCCTATTTTTCTGAGATTAATGAATCTGCTTGAAAAATGCGATTTAGCAGGGAACTCTGATGAGTTTCACACATGTCGGTGCTAGATTTTTAAATAATCTTGTCAATTTGGAAAAGTTAATTAAACCAATTAATTAATTAATAATTGCGCATGATGAACGTGAAATATTCGAATATTTTAAAAGAGAAGGGCTGCTATATACAAAAGAAATGAAATACCTGCCAATTATTCCCGTTGGTCCACCGGGACCCACGAGAACACCGTTATTGCCTTGGTACGACGGTACCAGCGGTCTGCTGTTGGGACCGTAAGGGCCTGTAGGTCTGAATCCTAACTGAATGCCGTTGTCGAAACTGTCCAAATGTTCCGAAGGCTCGTGTACCAGATATCTAAAAGTTACGCCCGTGCAATAAGAAGCCGCAAAGTATTAAGAGAAAAATATAGTTACTTTTGGCCACAACTACAATTTTATAATATTTCTAACGATAATTATGGTTAACATAATGATGCATCTAGTTAAGTTAATCATATTTATTATTAGGAATATTATAAAATTATGGTTGAGACCAAAAGTAATTATATTTTTCTCTCAGTATATAAGTACTGATATCTTTAAAACTGATAGTCCAACTTAAGAATAATAAATATTATACTTTTTTGTTTAAAAATACTATTAATTCATAATTATACAATAAAGTGCACAATTTAATTAGATATCACAGGAATATTGAATAGATATAAGAATAGATATAAGAATAGATATAAGAATATATAAATAAAATTGGGCAAAATTAGTAATAAAGTATAATTACGTTTGAACAGGTGAAGGTAATAATTACATATTAAATATGTTTTTACTTAATGCATTATAAATTGACAACTCACCTGGCTTCGGCGTCTCGACTCGTTTTTTGTTTATCATCGTTCCAAGTCCAAGATTCATCATTCTCAGCGGTTGCCGTCGCGATCGCGGCGAAAAAGATTAGAAAAAATGTGCGCATCTTTATTATCTGCCGAGTGGCAGAATCAAGACACTCTTAACGCAATATATGTCTTAATTTATGTCTTCGTTAATATTGCCAGAAAAGAAAGACGCACGGGCACGCATAACATTCGACGCCGACTAAACGAGAGTGAAAGCGACTCTCGTCTTTATATACATGCATAAAGGGAAGGTGAACGCATCGCTACGTTTCGAGGTCTTTTCGGACGATAATCATCTGCGATTAATAGATTGTTCCCCTTTGTTTTCATGCAAATTGGAAAAAAAATTCGGCTCCATCATACAACATAATACAATGTCATATTTTAAAATGAATAATGCTTGATAAAGATATAAATTTTAAAAATTGCTCGTTTATAAACACTGATAATGTAAATCTAAATTATACATTTATTTAACGTTGATAATACTTGACAATTAATATTGTAGGTTTTTGTCTAATGCTAATTACCATTTATAATAGGATAAGAGGATTACAGATATGATTATGTCATACTTTTTTATCATAAAATCTACGACCTTCCGACTGGAAAAACTTATCTATGAAATATATGTTTTAATCGCAATAGTATTTTTTTTTAGAGTATCGCCAATTTCTTTAAATTTTTAGTTTTTTTGTGTATTTTGAAACACCTTATTAATATAATATTTTGTAAATATTTTGTGTATTTTGAAACACCTTATTTTTGCCTACTATTTCTGATTCGATTCCCAACAGTCATGATTTTTTTAATGCGCGAGATACATATGTTACAAAAGGACGTCACATTTCTTCTTTAAAATGAATGTTCTTACTTCTATTTTCTGCCAGGAACAATTGCTTGACTTTTAGTTATATTCAGTGGGAGTGTCGCTCCAGTGTGTCGCATGGCATCTTAATTTAATATGAGAGAAATATGTCACAAAAACAATGTCAATTCCTTTTGTAAAAATAATAATAGAGAGCAATTTGACGTTTTTTATTTCTTAATTTAACGGTAAGTAAAGTATTAACATGAATAAGTTTAATAAAGCTTAGTCTAGTATAAATGACGAGATTTGCGGCAGCAAATCCAATTGCAGCGAAATTACAATGTGCACGTCTGCTGATTTACAAGCGTAACATTATTACGCGATATACCGTGGGCGGATCTTGAGGCCGATTCCGCTCCTTCGAGTGCCCGTCCTTCGAGCTGGGAAAACCCGGTTCTTCGACTCCGAAGGAGAGAAGCCACTCGGTTAGTCGCACTAGTACGCGCTCTTTGACCTCCTTCTTAAAGTAATATCAAGACACATGGCGTAACGTTAATTCCTGCGTCTTCGTCTCCCGCTCGACAGCGAAATTACCACCATTAGACATTTTCAGCCTTCACTTTTGAAAAATGCATCCTTTATTGTGTTATATTTTTCTACGAATTCACGTCAAACGAAAATTACAGACTTACAAAATTGCAAACCATGAATATCTATAAAATTTTACATTTTTTTTCTCATTGACAACAAACCGTCTTGAAAATACGATTTTATGTCGGTTAATAAACTAATTCGAATGCAGATGTGCATCTCTAAAGAAGCAAGAATGTCAAAACAAATGCAAAATTCTTTTATTTCGTGGCTGCTTTGAAATTCATTCTTGCAATGACATTTTTTCATTATGAGATTAAACGCAGGATTTTAAGCAGTGGAATTTTATATTCCGGGACAAAACAGCTAAATGAATCACAAACATACATTTTGTATGTAAATTCCAAATGTGCAAACTGCCCGCCACTTGCGGATATTTCAAGAATTTATAGGAAAATCGAACTGAAGCTGTTGAACGAACTGAGGTCACGGATATACTTTGGAAATCTAAAAGAAAGATCTAATTCGATTAAGTGACCTCTTTCCAAGCGATCACATTATATAAAAGCGTTAAAGGTAAATGATGTTCAATACTTTCACTCGTTTAGAGTATGTCATTATGTATTATAAAACATGACTCAGATGTTCAATTAACATATTTTCTGATATTTCATTTCAAGTTCAAGTTATACATTTGTAAACAGATTAAATTTTACATAATTTTTACAAATAAAAGAAAGAAGAAAATGGAAAAAATTAAAAATAATATCAACATAATGGTAAAAGAAATTATTACTTGTTTTACTTTAGAAAAACTTTACACTTGTATTACTTTAGAAAAAAGTATTAAGAATTATTTCTTATTATTTTTACATATTGGGTATATTTATTATTAAAAGACATATCAATATATTAGTTAAAATTTTAACAACAATTTCTTCACACCAATTATATAATATTTATCTTAACGAAGAAAATTTTTAATCTTTGATATTAAATATCTCGGCCCTATAAAGACTCTAATAAAAATCCTATTAGGAAAAAGTATACATAAAAGTAATTAAAGAGTAATCTTTTGTTTTTAATATTTTATTTTTGGAGCTCAATTTCTAACAATAAGATTTAAAATTAATTTTAATTCTTTTATTTATACTTTTAAAATTTACTTTTAAAATTAATAACTTCGTATTGAGGTAATATTTTTAATTCTCCGTATTAAAATTTGTAACAATTATCTATTTGCTTCAACAGTTAAATCCGCGACATATTTATTTCAAAGAATCTGTTTCAAACAGGAAATTGATATTACCATGTCCAAATGACACATCAATAATTTTCTCGTGTATTTTCTCGTGATCTCGAAAGCATTTCCCGCTTACTTATAACTGCATAAAAAATTAGCTTCAGCGATATTCAACGTGATTCGTCGATAAGAAATCGAGATTTATCGAAATTTTTAGCAGACGAATGTTACCCTCACCGTGATTGAGCGAATTAATCCTTCGACAATGGCAAAAATTCATTTCTTCGACAGACCCTCGCGGTCGTGCCAGGCAACTCCCTTCTTCTATTTTTTTTTCTTTCTAATAATTTCCTGCCATCGACCTATTTCTCATCTTCCCCTGCTATACCATCATCACCTCCTCTTTCTCTCTTTCTCTGTTTTTTCCTCTTAGCTTTTTTCTCCTCGTCAGAATAAGAATGTTACATTGCTCCGAATAAAAAATGAAATGGAGAATAAAGGTGAGATCTCGCAACCCGAGTAGACCAATGTCTTTTTGACATCTTAGGATTCTCGGAGAATTCATGTATTCACTATGAGAAAACGGAGTTTTTACCTCACACATACTCTCATCCGGGATACTTTCCCATTCCGGTTGCACAGTACCATTCACCTTAAATTTATACTGTATCCAAGAAAATTTTTCTTTTCTGATCATTTTGGTAGAGAAAGAAGTCTCTATCACAAACACCATTATTTATAATTGAACCAACTGGAATAAAGGTACTTATCGCCTCATCATAATCACATATCATAGAGAGAGTTGTGTTCTTCCCCGCAAAATTTTTTATCGCGTAAAGCCGTGAAATCAATTTTGCTCAAGAGGCGATCCAAATTGCCTTCGATGCACGTTTCGCCGCGGGATCGTTGTGATAAATGGCTTCTTTGGGATAAAATTACGAAATTGGATCGCAGTTCCTGTTTTCACATTTCCCGGATAAATCCGCGCCCTTTCGATAAAGTGGAAAGAGACTTGTTACGGGTGCATTTTTGACGAGGTTTCTTGCAAACTTCTAAGCAACTTCCGCCAAAGAGGAATTAACAGAATAATATAATAAAATAACCGATAAAGCTTATCCTGTTTTATTCTGGAAATAATTTTTTTTAAATATTTCACAAAGCGAAGGTCGTATAAAATAAATTGATTAATTTATTCTGATCATATAAAAAACATTTAAGTATTTAGTTAATTTAAATAACAGTTTCAAGATTTAATATAATCGAAATTCATTCAAATTCGGATTTAAAAAGTAGATAACATTGACCTACTTTGGATGATTTTATATCCGATAATTTAATAGACATACTCTACACATTATTTATGAAAAAGATCATATTTTAAATTTATTATTATTTTTAAAAAAAGATCACATTTCAAATAGAAAATACTTATTTTCTCATAATTTTCAATGCTTTTCCGTAATAATTTTCGACATTTTAATATTAATATCTCATTATAAAATTATTATTTTTCTACGGAATCTTCATAATACACTTTCTCGATATTACCCAGCATTTTTCACATTTTTATATTATTATTCAAATTGAAAAATTCAAGGAACTATGTATAAATATTTTTATTATATTTGATTTAATAATAGAGAAATGTGAATTATTTCTAATAATTTTAGAAAATAGTTATAAAATAATGATAACCGGGAATGCAGATCATGTTGTTAAATAACGGATGTCATAGCGAGTTTTCACACATCATCTACAAGGAATCTCGACGACCTTGACCCAGACTTGTAAATTTGAAATTACGAGACTACGCGAAGCCTCGAAGAACAAATTCAAGGCCAAGACGGGCACCTAAAGACCTAAATAACCTTGTCGACTTGTTTTCTAATTTGAGACTTTAAATCAATGATTAATATTGACTGTGATTTGGCTTGTATGTATTTTATCGTCGATCAAATTCATTCAGCAAGATAATTCTTTACTTGCGACACGATCTAATCAGACAATAACGATTTCTTATTACGCCTGCTCTTTGCAAATTGCTTCATATATTTTTCATCGAATAAATCTTTACTCTGGCGTAAAAATCTTTGCTTTTGCATATCTTATATTCTTACTTTTTGCTTCAGGATACGGTCACATTGCACCGAAAACGCAAATTGGAAAAGTAGTAACTATTTTTTATGCCATTCTTGGCATTCCGCTTATGCTGCTCTGCCTATCAAATATCGGAGATGTGATGGCGACGAGTTTTAGGTAACAGACAATATTTAATTATAAATATGTATTAAGAAAATGGAAAACTTGCAAAGTTGTTGCATGTCATATAAAATATTCATTGTAATTTTCATTAGTGCTGAAAATTTTTTTTTCGTATTTTCATTGTATTTTTAGGTTTCTATATTGGAAAGTGTGCTGTTATATATGCACAAAACCACCAAAAAAACGACGAGGACGACATAATAACATGACTAGATCGTATTCTGTTCGTCAACCAGGGTAATTTTATGTATAATATAAAAATTGAAAGAAAAACATTTTACTCTATAATATAAAAATGTAATGGAGAAAAATTTCATAGAAATATGTACTGTATAACGTATAATATAAAGTAAAAGTTATATATAAAGTAAAAGAATCAATGTGTTGCACAAGAAATAAGGCATACGTCTTGAGGATTGTTAAATTTCTGTTGAAAGATTGATGTAATCTACTGTCCTGATTCTATAAATATATAAAAGAAATTTATGCATGATTGCATTACATTTTATATTTGCATATTATATTTTATAAGGAGATATGGATCAAGCAAAGGCTCGCTTCGCCGATCAATAAGAGTGAGTCAACGATCAGCTGACTCGGCCTTAGGACTTTCCGAAAGTATGACAAAGTCGTCATACTCCGATACTGATTGTAGGTAAGATTACTATTTAGTTCAGTTCGATTGCTTGTCGCAGAATTAATGATATCTTACCTTTTAAATAGAATTAAATACCTTACATGTAATGTAAACTGCATTTAATTAATTAATTAATTTACTACTAATTAATTTAGCCATTAAGCTAATGTAACGTTATATCATACAAATATAATTTAATTATAAAAATTTGTAATAGTAATAGATATCAAAAGATATAGATGAAAAAAATTGTAGATATATGTCTCGACGATCGGAAGGAGGCGAATTAAGGACTTATGTACCTTCAAATCCTCAGACAGAAATTAAGGCCGCAACTATACCACGTTATTCGGATATTCCAGTGGCGATTCCGAAAACCGTAAGAGGTATTTGTAATCGATTTTATTTTACAATCGTTTATTTTATCGCTTTCATCAGTTAATCATGCCGACTTTAAATCGATTATAAAGTTGACAGATAAAAAAGTAACTTACGTAAACAGTTATATTCCCGAACTGTCCGATTTTGTAAAAAGAGATGTTATTTCGTTGTCACGCGCAGACAATCAACGTAAAGAAGCAAATATATGTGGCAAACAAATATGTATAATTAAATTTTATATTAAATGTAACTGAATCTCTCGCTCTGTCTCTGTTGTTTATCTTGTTCGTACATTATTTACATAATAAAAGAGTTGCCAACGATATGTCGGTATCACATGCGAAATCACACAAGCGGGATGCAGAGTGTTGCTGTCGTCAGAGTCCCCCGTAAAGCACACCCGCTCGATATTAATTAATTAATTCAAGCGCATCGATTGCGCCGCATTGCTCTCGTTATCAACTCATCGATTAATTAATAACTATCGCCTGGTTTGCGTTACTTTCATTATCACGTACAGGTAGTTCCAGAATAACCACACAGTCGCTGGACAGAAAATTACTGATGAGTCCGAACGATGCGGATCGCTCGCCGGTCTTGTGCAATAAATACGCATTGGATGACTTGGAAGACGAAACATCGAGATGGCAGCCGTCTCAAGATAAGGGTAAGGATCTCTATTGCTCGCGATTATATTTAATATGCATGAAAAGATAGCAAATTTTTTTTCTTATATAATAATATAAAATATATTATTTTTTATTTATTTTATCCTTGATATTTCCTATATAGTGATACTATTATTATAGTTCAGAATCCAAATATATAAATATCAATGCTATTTAAGATGATGAAAGAGATCGCTCTTTGAAGCGCTTGAAGAAATTAAACAAAACCGACGCTATTACAGTCGAGAACTCGGAGAAACCGCAGGGCAACGAAACGGTGCCATCCGAAGAGTTGGATGGCGGTGAAAAGAGAACTTCCTTCAATCCCAGATCCTTACCGAGAAGATGTCTCTCCGTGGAAGGAGGCACAACGACGAATCATAGAATGAGTTCGTCTTCAGGACCCCGACCGTCTTCGATCTATTTGGAAATGGAATATATGAAAAGGTCGCAGTCTACTAAAAGTAGTAGACGCACCAGGAGCAATTATTCTGTCGGTGAGCGAATGGTAAACGTAAATAAATTTTGTCAAATCAATAAATTTGTAATAATCAATTTGCTAGCATTTATTTTGATTTTATTTATTTAAAAAGAGTAAATTATATAAATTATCTAAACATACAGATCTAACAATAAATGTGAGAATTAGAAGCTCTCAGAATGAAAATAATTATATTCGCGATATAAAGTGTAATATTGAATCACTACATTGAGTCACACATACATCTGCGAGATGCAGGACTAATGTCGATTTCTATCAATGCAGATTCACTTTAATCTCGGTTTAACTTACTTTTCATCTTTTTTTAATTCTTAGGACTAAAAAAAGATAGAGAGTTAGTTAAATCGAGATTAAAGTTAGTCTGCATTGGTAGAAATAGATATAAGAAGAAGAGTATAATATATTTTCTATAATTTGTATTTGTATCTAGCCTAACTTATATTAAATGTATTTCTAATTATCGGGTGCATTCGAGTAATTCAGAGCTCCTAAATTACTAGTCGCAGACAGCAACACGGTTAATCATGTTAATCAAATATAACAAGCCGATCGATAATTCGACGCGTATCTTCTGATCGTTACTTAAATATCTTTCTCTAGCACGTTCTTACAAACGGGGTCCGCCGCCGTCGCCGAGGATTATGTCGCCAATGGGATTTGCCGTACACCGACAGGTTTATGCCGACGATATTGATTTTGACTACGACTACTATAACGCTGCGGATGATCAGGAAAGACAGCCGACCAAGCCCGTGCCTATTTGGCTGTGCGTCTTTCTGGTCGTCAGTTATATAATTGGCGGCGCGTTTCTTTTCAGCAAATGGGAAGGCTGGGACTTTCTCGATGCGGCTTACTTCTGTTTCATCACGTTGACCACCATCGGTTTGTTTTCCAATTAGACATCCCTCTTTTCACAGAAATGCATGCGTTGCAATTATGATACCGCTTCATAAAATTCATTCCGTTGAAACTAGCAAACGATCGCATGAGCCGATTTTCTTTAAGAATAATATTTTATCTTGCTACTTTAGAGAGACAAAGACAGAAAGAGAGCTGAGTCTTAGAAACTAAGAGAACTTTGATTTACTTTTATCTAATAATAAATAAAAGTTATACGTTTGTACAACAATTTTAAAACATGATACACTAAAAAAAAATAATTTTGATATTTGGAATCCTCTAAATCTTAGAGGTTTTTACTCTTGTATTGTATGTCTCAAAAGGATTTCTCTGAAATTAAGAGAAAAATTGTATAAACAATGTCAATGTTAAAATTTCCTACTCAACAATATAACTGTTATATACAAGACATGTTACATTGTAGTTATATCGTTGAGTGGAAAATTTTAACATTGATGTTACATTATTATTATTTTGCGTTTACTGGGTTTTAACTTTATTGAATGAGGAATATGTTTGCTGTAAAACAGTAAGCTTAGAATATAGGAAAAATCACTTTGAACGTAAAATACTTTTTTTTGGATGTAATATATAATATTTTCTAACGGTGTCTTAGAGGCTCTACTTTCGCTTATCTCTGTCCATTTATTTATTGATCTTCCGTTTATTTCAAACGCGATGACGTGAAACTCGCACGACTTCCTATCTCTTCTATTTTAAGGTTTCGGCGATTTTGTGCCGGCATACAACGCCTACAACACGTTGGACGCTCAGCAGGGTATCGCCCTTTGTTCCCTTTACCTGCTATTTGGAATCGCCTTGTTGGCAATGAGCTTTAATCTGGTGCAAGAGGAGGTCATCAACAACGTGAAGAGCGTCGCGAAAAGGCTGGGTATCATCAAAGAGACCGACGAGGAGGAGGAAGAGGATGAGGCCGAGGACTACGATGAATACGACGCTGAGTACGAGGACGAAGTCTATGATAACGAGCCCAAACTCTGATCTCGCGATTTTCAGCTTACTATTGGACGGAGATCAGGCCGTCGCGAGCCATCCGTCTTCGTATACATCGTACGAGATCCGGGGGATTTCTCGGTTCGCGTCTCAATCGACGTATGAGTCAGTTTCATGGTATAGACAGTTCTGATCTTACATGGATCAAGAATTCTTGATCTGTCTCTTTTCGTGCAAGTCTTGTCAAGATCGACCAAGAAACTCAAGAACAAATGTATAAAATCTGATGAATTTATATAAACACAATTTATCTCAATTTTTTTTTCAGTATTTACAGATACTCGAATTGAGCGTGTTATTAAAATTCTAATTTTTTTACAACTTTTAAAGATTTTTTTATTTAAAGACTTTTCATGTTTTATTTAAAGACTTTTCATGTTTTTTTAATGTTACATATTCAATGTTTGACTCAATGCTAAGAATACTATTATTAAGAAAATTACTATTATTAATTGTATACCGATGGAATAATAGTGAAGAGAGAAGCAGTTTACGACCATTGCGAGGAAAATAGTGCTGTATAATATTGCTGTGTACATATATACAAGTCTAAGAATTAGTTTCTATAAAATGAATAGGAGAACAATCGTGGAATGCAATTAAATTTGCATACACTTTGCATATTGCAAAGCTTTGATATTTAATCGACATTTGCATTTTGAATATTTTCCTTTCAGATTTCGTCCAATAATTACTCGCAATGATTGAGTTTTACGTTATTAGAAACATTTTATAAATAATAATTACATAAATATCATATTATAAGCATAATAATTATGTATTAATATAAAACTCTAATATTATTTACTAGATTATTATATTATTTTTGCAGAAATGTTTTATATAAATTATAAATCTCACTTCTTTCTTTTCATCATACTCTGCCCAATTTATCATGTTTTCTTTTATTAATTTTGTAAACGTTATTAAGATGTGTTTATTTAACGCGCGTTTATAGAAATTTAAATTTTGTCATACATGTATATCTTTTAAATTTTTTTTGATAAGAAAAAGTGACCCAAAGATAAAAGAGTGCATAAGATTCATTCATCACTTGGGTAGCTAGATGGAACTGCTAAAAATCTAAAACTCTTCCATTTTCAAAAAGTAGTCTTACTTTCCAGCCAGTCTCTTAAATTTTCTTTGAACGCACGCGACGCGAGAATACGATTATCTTTCGAGCGAGCGCGATATTTTCGTGCGGCTTACTACTTTCAGCGCGCGCACAAGATTGTTCTTACAATATTTTCCCGGACGCACTTGCCGCATGCAAAATTCACACTCGCTATGCAAATCCCTTTCATCCCCTTTGCGACCCATACATACACGTAATCTCATACATTTTCGCTACTACGCTCGCAGTCGCATTTCGTCGTTTAAATCGCAAGGACGTTAATCGTCTCGACGACGACGGCGGCGACGGCGGCGGCGGCGGCGGCGGCGGCAGCGGCGACGGCAGTATCCAGTTAACGGCTCCGGTTTCAACGACTCGATAATCGCGCGATAAAGCCCACTCAAAGAAGAAATAATAGTCGCTAAGAACTTTCGTTCGCGTCCATTACGAATGAACAATCCTGGCACGGGCGAAATCTGCATTTCATAAATTTTGAAGCCAGCCGCGTTGCTTCTCTCTCTCTCTCTCTTTCAGCTTCACAAAATTATCTTCTATTTTGCGCAAGTTTACACACCGGTGTGAACGATCTATCAAAAGATATATTGTCAGACAGTCCATTTACTTAACTTTTATTAATCGTTCGAATTAAAAAAAAAACATCGTTCAAAATTAACGAGAGAATAATTTTTATTCTAAATGTAATTTCGTTTACATTTTAACAATCTTTTAACAATCTTTTTTTTTTAATTTTATCATTTCAACATTTTGCTCGCTTAATCAGATCGCCGAGACGGCTTTGTCTACCGGGTGTCTGGCAAGTCCGGCAATTTGATCGACCAACACGACCAGACCTAGGCGACTTGAACCCGGTTATTTTTGGCGACGCGCTATTTCGGGACAGTGCATGTCGTGGCGCGGGGTGCCACGAAGAAATCAGTTTACGGGGAAACTTGGTCGAGGTGGGTCGTTCTCCGTATGTTTGCATACCGGCGAAATTAGGGCTCGGGCTCGAGTTCGATTATCGGCGCACTCGGGTCTCCTCGCGAAATCCTTTTCGCAGTGCGCAAGACAAAATGTCGGAGATTAATTGCCTATTGCGTATGCGGACGTAATAATGATGTAACGGAAGTGTCGCATGGATGCCCAAGTCGGAACAATTAACGACCGTGCACGTGCAGTTACCTCGACGACCTGAGGTGCGAGGTTTTCGCGAGAAATCGCGAACGCTTTCGGATTATTCATATATAATTATGGTATCAATAAGACTTTAAGAAAAAAAAAATGATCAACAAAAAGAAACGAAAATTATAAACTTGATAATGGGTAATGCGGTATTCTTTCTAACACGTGGCTTCTCTCATAATCATCTATCTATTATAGTGTATTAGTGTATATATGTATATGTAGATGTGTGTCCGAGTGTAACTTTCGCAATACGAGGATTAAACGCAGAAATCCCATCTTAATGGACAGCTGGGGTTAGAGCGCGCGAGAGATGTATGAGGTAAATGGTGATTCCTGGGATTTGGAATCGATTCATGGTCTCGCGTGATCTTGCGATCAATCTTATCATCGATCATCGCGTCGCCTACGTTATCGCCTGTATGAGAAAATGAAATTGCCAATCTCTCGGCTCGATCGATACCACGAGTGTCGAGTTCAATTACTATTGTGTACAGCATATTCTTGATTAAATATAGAAGTCTTTTGAGGACACGGGTTCATCGGGGAATGATTCGCCGTTCTATTGAGACAATAGTAAAACCAGGAATAGATTCCAATATTGCATATTAATTTCTGCATAGACATTGATATCATGCATCTTATTATCTACATTCTACATTGAAAAAAAAGATTGGTTATAATAATCCTGTCTTGATAAAAATTACCAACAATCTTGATAAAATAGTTTCAACTAAACATACAGGTCATTATGACAAAATAATGTTATAAAAAATGAAATGTTCATAATTATTATCAAATGTTTTGTTATTATTATTATATTTGATAATGCTAATTAAATATTTCAAAAATTGAATTACTAAATATATCTTATAAGTTTACCTAGAATTTTTTTTTTCAGTATATGATAAGCCATTTCGATGTTTCTGTATCGACTTTATACTAAAAAAAAAAAACAGTTTTTTTTCTCTATGAATCAAAATTTTGTTGAAACGTTTTGGTTAAAATATACTCAACAAAACTGTTTAGTTGCTATAAACAAATACGTTGTTTGCTTATATTTTGCTAAATTTTTTGGTTTAGAGAACAAAACAGAAGAATACATTTAATAGAAACAACTAAAAATTTTATGATATTAAATACTTGGTTACTGTTAAAAAACATCTCAACGAAACAGTTTGGTTGGAAATACTCACTTTTTTTCCCAGTGTGCGTTAAAACGTACAGGGCTACACAACGTGTAAGTCCTGTTGATTTATTCCCAATTTGCGAAAAATCGAAGAAACTTAATTAAAGTTGGATTATATACAATCTTGCTTTGACGACTTCGGGGAAATCGTCGATCATTTTTCGCGGGATTGTAAACAGTTTCACAATAGATTTTGTTAAGCGGCCAAGTGACTAGTCTCTCCCGCGGGCGGCGACGACGGTGACGCGCTTTCGATTCCCCGCGGGATCACGACGGAATCGATACCAGACTCCGAGAATCAACTGTGCCGCGGAGGCAGAGAAGACTCGGAGATAGGATCTTTCCCATTAAATTTGTCCGACATAATTCCCCATTAACCCCGGTCAGTGCTCGCACGTAAGACGCTTGGCAATCATCTTACATTTCCTTAAGCTTCATTCTTCCGTTATATGCGATCCGCTCATTAGCTCGCTACTAATGCCGTCGCGGTAATTAATTATAATAATTAAACGTTTGTTTTTCTAGGCCAACAATTTTGAGAAAAAAATATTTAATTAATATCAGCAATAATTGACATATATTTATTTACGTGAATAATTAATAAATTGCATTTCGCGATATTTTAATAAGAAATTGAGAAGTTGAAAATTGAAAAACAATTACAGTCGTGATAGTTATAATCCAATTGTATGATCGTGCCAACCGAACCAATTAAACTAATTTGAGAAAAGACCGACTGATACGTACGCTTGAATAATTTGCGCGCTCACTCACTCAGATTAGCGAGTGAGAGTTCTCCGACCTTCGATCGCGGAACAAATTCTTCGGCTGCGGTTTTCGAACGGCAATGTAAATTCCTGCGGTGATCTCGCGGTTTCTCGCGAAAGACATTTCATGACTCGAATGAATCATTAGGAGACAAAGAATCAAAGAATCTGAGGTGAGCGTTCCGCGAGATAGGATATCCGCCCGGAGCGATATCGTGAACAACGGAGAGCAAGGGACGAGAGTTGGGCGATCCGGAAGCGCGATGCTCGCGAATCGGCGCGAAGTGACACAATCGAGGTGACACGCGAAGGAGACGTCGTCATTGTCGATGGAAACGGATAGAACGTCCCGCTCGTCGGGCAGCCGGAGCTGGCAGCGTGGAAGTTATCGTAGCCGGAGGCGGCGGAAACGTAAACGGAAGCCGTGGGGCGAGCGGATCGCCGACTGGACCAGGGCGCTGATAGCCTTCCTCTTCAGCAACGTCGGCATCGTGGTTCTCGTGGTGGGGTACACTATAGCGGGCGCCTTCCTGTTCACTCACATCGAGGGTAAAATCAACTTGGTCAACGCCCACAAAATCATCAAGCTAAGAAATCGGACGGCCACCACTCTTTGGGAGCTTACCTCCAAGGTGAAGAATTTACGTGAATTAAATTGCGCGCTGCGGTTTTTCGCAGAAGTGAAATTAAATGATATCATCGAGAATGTAGAGATGTCCGGATTTTATCTTTTGCAAATTGAAAGAAAATACTAATAAATAAATAAATAAATCATTAATAGATATTGATTACCTAAAAAAAAATAATTTTGATATACGTGGAATNNTCTAAATCTTAGAGGATTTTACTCTTATATTGACCTCAAAAGGATTCCTCTGAAATTAAGAGAAAAATAATATAAACAAGAATATTTAACAATAAAAGAGAAAAAAGTATTTTTCACTTTATTGATAGAGGAATATATTTGCTGTAAAACAGTAAGTTTTCATATGAGATTATGGAAAAAATCTCTTTGAACGTAAAATACTTTTTTTTGGGTGATTAATACTGTGTCGACATCAATCTTTTTTTTTTTATATTCTGACGTTATTGATATTTCTACATACCGATGTTCAGATCAACTTAGAAAATACGCGTTTATTATTTCACGAAATGACAGTATCATAGTTATATAATACTTATTGTTATCTCTCTTGTTAAATTTTATATAATTTTACACTGATGATGGCTGAAACCCAAACGCCGAAATGTTTGTAAATTTATGTATATTTAGTTATAATAATTTTGAGCAGACAAAACCCAGCTCCGGCTCTAAAAGTTATTGATTTTTTTGTTGTATATTAGTTAATGATATCGTTTATAGGAAAATTTCTCGGAAAAACTTTGGAAGACAAAGGTGAAAGAGATTCTCCAGGTTTACCAGGAGGAGGTAGTGAAATCCATAAAAAGTGGGCACTATGGCGTTGAAAGTAAGTGGACTTTCGCCGGTGCTTTTCTGTATTCCCTCACCGTGATAACCACCATCGGTGAGTCACAGTTTTATATCTACATATGTATATATATTTATCAGTATCTTTCATCAATTTGTTTTTTAATTTACTTGCAATCTTATTCGTTTTGATTGTTTAATTTACTTTAATTTATTTTATTTATTTTACTTTTTAAGTATAAAATAAAAGTTGTATATGTAAAGTTTTGGTATATTCGCATTTGTCTTTAAAAATAAAATGCGACGAGGAAAATGTAAGGATAAATGTCAGAGAAACTCTTGAAAAATGTAGACAGTTTACTCGCGCTGCTGGATATTTTACCATTCTAAATACGGCACTTATTTGCGCTGATAATGCCCAACTAATGCCAATTTCTTTCGTCATGACTGAAAAATTTCAAGACTTTTATGCCAGTTATGAAAATGTTTCGCGATAAATTTTTCAGATTTTTAATTTAATAATAAAATTGTATGCGAAAGATTGGTAATTTTTTAATATTTTATAAAATTAGCAAGCTCTGTAAACAAACAGTTATACATATTTATATATAGTATATAGACAATTTATTTGAATAAATTATAATTATATTAAAATATGTAAAATAAACTTGACGTCTGCTTTAATACAAAAACGAAATGAATAATTTTCCAGATATACGCGTACATATCTAACATATATAAATCTATGTAAAGGGCAATACGTAATAAGAAAAATTCAGATAGAAATTCTAACAAGCAATGTACTCTCCAAATAAGCAGCCATGTCCAAAAATAAAAGGAATTGAAATTGTAAAAACAACAGACGAATTTCGAGTTGAAAAATATGTATATAAATCTTGATTTGTCTGAAATATCAGTAGAGGAAAAAGATTGTTAAAACCAACAGAGAAAGGGAGGGAAGAAGGCAGCAAGAGAATGAGAATGAGTGGAGGGGGAGGGGGGAGAGAGAAAGAGAGAGAAAGCAATATTTAAAATATTGTTAAGTTTTAATGATCATTTATATTTATTAGCTTTTACGAATTACAATTGAAATATTTAGAAAGCAAATAATATAATCAAAATTTCAATTTACAAAATTAATAATTATTTTACCGCGTGTGCATGTAAACAGGTGTATGTGCGTGCATATACATATATAATATGTATATGTATAATATATATAATATGTACATGTATAATATGTGATAATCTGACAGTTGAAGCTCTTCTATTTATTTGATAAGAAAGAAAATGCAAACTCATTCGGCTCTATGTCAATTGTAGAATAAATTGATCAATTTATTTATATTTGCCAGTGACCATAACTGAATATGTTCTATACAAATATGTATATCTACAATAATATATAGTATTTAGTTATTTTCTTATTATTTTTTTCGATATTACTTGTCAACATCATGATGCTTTATTTTTAGACATTTCCTATATTATTTCTATATTCTATATATTACGCTGTCAAAATTTTATAAGAAAAATCCTTATATGAAAATTCTTTTGTTCAAATGTTTATCGAAAAAGCACGATTGTAGAGATCAGTCGAAAAAATAAACTTATTGAAATTCTGTCAATCTTAATTTCGGAAAGCCAATTTTTTCATCATAAAATGTAACCACAGATCAAAATAAACAAACCAATAACGTGAAACTTACAGTTACACGTTATCGATTTTCGTAAAGATGGTTGCTGCAAAAGTTACTTTATTCTCAGAATCGGTCTGTCGCGATCTAATGCATCAATAGAGGTCAAATTATTGCATTGAATAGAAAAATCGACATGAAACGACGGATAGTTACTGCTATCCAGGCCACGAACAGTATCCTGAGACGTAGGATTTATCATTTTCCGGCACCGCGGCAATGAAAGGATAAAGTGATATTAATGACTTTAACGTGATGGCGGCTTTGTTCTCAACGGTCTGTGCGTGTTATACCGGTATCGGTATACCATGTGCCAGTGTGCGCAAAGAATATAAATCATGATTACTCGGTGAAATTACGCGAAAGAAATTGTGCGATTTATGGAGCTATCGCATAAATTAGAAATATAGAAAAGTGCTCACGGCCACGGATATACATATACATTATATTCTTATAATATCTTCTATTCAAATATATCTAGTCCTTCTAATAAATCTGTTTCAAGTCAATATTTCTTCAGCCGATAGTTAATGTCAATAATAAAATGGTTTAGTACGTCACATAAGTATTGCGGTCAATGTTAATATAAATGTTGTTATATAATATATAACAATATTTATATAATATATAAATAAATGTTGTATAATAATATAATAGTTAAAATAATAAGTATTAAATAATTATAATACACTGACCATGTAATTAAATCATTGATAATTTATATAACTTTAATAGGATTCACCACACACAATGATAATTGTTGAAAGATTTATTGCATTTTGATAATTATACTGACAATTATAGTATACTGTTACCTGTAGTGGCAACATTATTTTGGGAGGGTTGCGCATCAATACTGGGACACAAACTTTATCCATTCGTAACGCGCACGCAATGATAATTATTTTCAGTCTTCGACATTATCCGGGTTGTTTTCAATAATTGACGCAATGCAAAGTCGGGCTGTTTTGGATTAACATAGAATTAATTAACGACACGAAATATTCAACATCGGTGAGGTATGTTCTCCGTGAAATTGCAATAAATCGATTAACTGCAACGTTAGTCAATTAAATCTAAATTCTCACATAATTCAATTCACTGAATTCGTGATACTGCATCATTGATTTAATAAATCAATAAATTAATATCCTTTTTACTTTAGTATCTTGCACCTACCGTCCAACATTATCCATTTATTTTAAAACGTCGTTGTTATAGACTATTCGTGTCAATAAAAACTTGAAAGAATTTGAAATCTTTGAAATCTTCGTCTTAAGTAATGTCAGTCTATCATAATTGATTGAGTTTTAAGTTGCTAATCGCTACAATCATGGCTTCTCCCCGTTATTCATTAATCTCAAATATCATCGTTATTATTATCCTACAGCATTAATAACCGGCATTGATAATCGACGAAAAGCGGCGAGAGCGGCGCTCGACGAGAGTCGCGAAATTGGATTATATTGCTCGACCGTACTTCCTGTATTTCTCTCGTATCCGATGTCCTTCGTGGAATTGAATCGCTACCGAGAATTACTTGTCTACGTACGTCTACGTGTGCTCCGCGACGACGAATTTGCGGACTTCCGAGGACCTCGTTAGGCCGGAAATTAATTAACGCGCGCTGATCGTTCGATCCCTCAGGATCGAGCTCGCTCGCTCATTCGTTCATTCGTTCNTCCGTCGCGAGGACATCACTGTTGATCACTATCAACGATCGATGTTCCCCGTTTCGCCATTAATTAATTTCTTTAGCGTCCATTAGACTAAGTTAGTAGTTAATCTGCTGCTGGATGCGCTAATTAGGTGCAATATTTGACGACAACATCCGTACATTTGCAAAAAAGAGATCCTCTGAGATTCTTTTTACAGAATATACTCATACACATACGCGTAACTGTCCTTCAACGATAGATACAAAATATTTTAATTAAAAGTAGTCTACTGTAAAATAACTTAATTACAATTAGATACTAAGTAAGTGAAACACTCTCCTGCATTTCTCAATTGTTTTCTCAATAGTTTTTATTAAAAATGAGAGTAATCATTAACTAGTTCAGGCTCAAGAAGCATTGTTTATTTTATTTTAAGTGTACATTGAAAAAAAATTCTGGTTAAAAACGGACAAATTAGAAAATCTTGTAGGATTGATTAAATATTCTAGTTATTATAATAGAAATTCTGGTTGTTATAATAGAACTCAATACTTTATAAGTTATAAAAGTATTGAGTTTTATTATAGTTATTTAATATTAATTATAATAGAACTCAATACTTTATTATATTTATAATAACCAGAATTTTTATTATAATAACCAGAAAATTTGATTGATCCTACAAGATTTTTCTGATTCGTTCGTTTTTAACTAAAATTTTTTTCAGTGTATTTACTAGTACGAGCCTGTAACATTCAATTTGAATTTATTGTTATCAATTGTTTCCTTTACTTTGAAAACAAAGAAGAGGGAAAAATTAATTAATCCATGTAGATATAGACACCTATTGACACTACTGCACTATTACGTTCGCAGATTATCGAGAGTTTCAGATATACATAATAACCGTAGTACCACACAAAGGGATGCGGTAACGTAACGCGATATAAATCAAGCGCGACAGCGATTATCCGACATCACCGGTAACCGGCATAATTAATTTTCAGAGGGAATCATTTTGCCGTTAAACTTCTTGACAAGCCGATAAATTGGTGCCGCGACGAAACCTCCCGCGATTAATCCTCGCGATAATTGATCGCCAACCACGTACGCGACGACACTGTCGCGTCGCTCTCGTCCTCGTCCTCGCTTCGTCATTCGTAGACGGAGAAATAACGAACGCGCACGCACCGGGATATCGGTTTCCGTATTTTTGGTTAATCGCCAATAATCCTCTGGCCGCGGGCCCGACCCCGGACGGACTAATGTCCCTGATACGTCTCGCACGTGATACCTGTTACGTGCGTGGCAAGACAAGCGTGTCGTTATGCCGATAACGCCGTCCACGTTGATTCCGAGCGCTTTAACATCCGAGGCTTCCAATTAATCATCCCTTGTATCAATCATCCGCAGTTCCAGGAATAACTTACAAATATTTCTGGAATATTGCACTAAAAAAAAATTCTGGTTAAAAACGGACGAATCAGAAAATCTTGTAGAATTTATCAAATAAATAGAACTCAATACTTTATAACTTATAATTATAATAACCAGAATTTCTATAATCTATAACAACTTTTATAATTACTAGAATATTTGATCAATCCTACAAGATTATCTGATTCGTTTGTTTTTAACCAGATTTTTTTTTCAGTGTATTAGATTAATTTTTGTCATAGAAATGTTTCTTTGTCTTTCTTTCTTTCCCTCTTCTTCTCCCCTTCAGTTTATTGACATTAATTAATAGCTTCTCCGCTATTTTATTGCAATTCTTAATTTCAGTTTTGTCATGTTGTAATGCAATTTGTTTCGTGCGTTGCCTAAACATACTTTAAACCGCGAATGGAAACGAGTGATATGACGAGTGCATATATCA
This sequence comes from Tetramorium alpestre, assembly GCA_021460005.1. Classification (NCBI taxonomy): domain Eukaryota; kingdom Metazoa; phylum Arthropoda; class Insecta; order Hymenoptera; family Formicidae; genus Tetramorium; species Tetramorium alpestre. Next base: position 248,182 of record JAJVSH010000204.1, on the reverse strand, counting down.
TGTTAATTTATGTCATGGCGTGCGTTGCAGTAAATCATCGTGCGAAGCGAAAGAGGATAAAATCGGGCAATCGCGGCTGCCAAAATTGTCAGTTAGTGAAAATGATAAACATCGCTGGCTGCGCGCACGCTATGCTTCACTATCGTCGTTATCGGCGCTTTAGTGTTATCATGCACACCGCTAAAACTAGATGCTCGTCGGCGATGTGCATTAAGCGCCGAAGCTTTTACGTGCGAATGCGCGCGAAATGGTCTGAAAATATATGCCCATTTATCTCGATTTCAAATTAAGACTCAATAAAATGTGACGTTACAAATTTGACGTTTCAATAGTCAAGTGTGTTATCTTCAGTTAAGTGTCTTCAATTAAAATTAATTTCTGTCAACTTCCAACTTAATTTTAATGTTCAATATTATTATCACGGTGATTAAAGTCTGAATTAAAATTCAAGAACTGAGAAAAGTTCAATTTTAAAGAATTTGCGATTAAACTTGAAATTGCCTTTAGAAGTTAGGAGAATCCGTATAAAAGAGTTTTTCATGCTTTTACATTTTGCTAAATCGTTAACGCTGTCTCGCTGTTCCGAGATTACGTAATTGGCGCGACGAAATCGATAATAATGAATAGGCGAAACGGTGCTCTCGCACGTATCGAGATGGAAAAACTTCAGCTTTATCATCGGCAAAGCCGAGGGTGACATTTCTATAAATATCGCCGGCACTTAATTGAGTTCGAGATCGTAATGCCGACGCAGGTATCGTTATTCATTTAGTGATGGATTTAGGTTTGGCAATAATAACCCGATGGCCGTCAGTGGTTTTATGTAACGTCGCCGTGGACAAGCGTCGTTTTTGCTCAACGCGTTACGCGGTTTTAAAGAGATTGTAAAAAGAATCAGAAATGTTAAGAATGGCATGAAATTTAAAAGACATAAGCTCTTTTGCAAGTAATGTCAGCAGGTAAAATTTTTTTCTATTTTTTGCCGGTTAGTTTTTAACAACAGTTATAACAAAGTTCAAGATTTTTTTAACGTTACTTTTACATCGCAGTAAAAGTTTCATCGCGTAATTTTCTACGTGTATTTCATACAGCGTAGCATTTGAAGTCAACGTATTTAAGATACGACGTAAAAGACGTCTTTCTATTCTAAGATAAACTTTCGTTGTCCTATTTAATTTATTTAAATAAATTTCGATTGAATACTTGTTTTAATATTATTTCATTACTGCGATTGTATCTGAAATTTTAATATTGCAAGAAAACTATGTCGTCATATTTTAAAAATTTTTGAAGATATTTTTAATGATATTTTTTATATGTTAAACTTATTTTACTTAAATTTATTTAGTAATATAACATTCTTAACATTTTTAATAGTTTTTTTTTTTAATAATTGATATGGTATCGAATTTCTCATTAGGATTCATTAAAAAATTTTGACTTTAACTTTGTTATAAATTTTCACAAAAACTAACCACAGTGAAAAAATCTAGAAAAAATTCATCTGCTGACGTTATTTACAAAAGATCTCATGTTCTAAATTTTTTGCAATTCTTAACAATTCTGATTCTCCTTACACTCTCCTTAAACTCGTTACGCACGATTCAAACAACAACGCGCGTGCAAAGCCCGCAGAAATGCGACTGGAGCTTTTTTTTTAACGTTTAACAAATTGTTAAAGGAAATCGTACGCATATGTATAATGCATATTCCGGGTTACATGGTTGGACGCCGGGGAAAAACGTTGTACGTGCAAAACGGCCGGAAAGTCAAATGTCAACGGCGATACGTAACACTGCTCGTCGATAAACTTGGGACTCGTTCTATTCGTATCGCCATTCTACCGTGTCGAGAACTTCCTGTCTCTCTCACTTTTTTTATGCGCACCCGCACACATGCGCGCGTCAGCGCACAGTAGCACTCAATTGCTTTTACATACATGCCACGCGAATTTCGGTCATATTTTACACGTACCATCGACGCCGCCAAATCTTCCCAAAAACGGATGATGGAAGAGCGCGTCGGCCGCGCTCTGTGCTTCTCTCGCGATATTCTTCACTTTAAAACGCCACGGAACGCGAGAAGTTTCCTAAATGACTTGTAATATGGCCTGCGTATATTTCTCCCGTTTGCGATCGAAAAGAGCTCGTAAATGTCATTTCCACCCTTTGCAGAACAATATAATGGTTCATATTTTCACTGCCCGCGCGTCTTTCTTTATTTCCCTTTTATTAACAAAGATCAGCACGTAAATAAAACGTCCATTGTTCTTATTATAAACATGTACTTGATAAACTTTATTAATGCATTGTGTTAGAAGATTGGTGGGGGAAGGAGTTTTTATTTTACATGTTACAAACGATAAGAATAATGTCTTTATACATTTGCAAAAGACTTTTGTCTTCATGAAAGAAATTTGGATTTAAGTTTTAAACATCGAAACTAGTCGCGCAACCTCTGCCAACAACATATATTTTGCTATTTATTCTGCCATTTTCATCTTTGAACTGTATTCAAACCTAAGAGCGAAACGACAGACGATAGGGATTTCCATCGCAGTCGTTTTCCACGTGTATCGCGCGCGTAGAATTTTTTTTATAGAAATAGAATTTTATCTTTCGAGATAAGACCTTTTGAATGAGAGACGTCACGGAAAATAACAGCAAAAATAGAAACATATCGGAATTTTTGATAAAAGAATATTTGATCGTTTCTGTAAGATCCTCTGACACTACAATTGAATGTAAGCATTATAAGCAAATATAGAATTGCAGAATTTTCCATCAAAGTTAGTCAAAAAAATGTAAAACAAAATCCTCTTACTTTTGATTCAAATTCGATGATTAATATTTCTGCATAGAAACTTTAATACAAATTTAAAAAATTGACACAATGTAATTGTTAACTTTTCATGTCACATCGGCCAATGACGTGGTAGTTTCGTGTTTGTTCGTAATCGCTCTTATAAATAACGTTAAAAGTTATCTATAGATAAGATACATATCTATTTTAAATATTGTCTGCAATATTTAAAAAAAATTTAGTATTTCAGCGTACCAAAGTCTAGAATTATTTTTATTATTTACACAACTGTTTTTGATTGCTTTTATTATAGCCATCAAAAAGGTAACTGATATATTCGTAGTCAGAATAAGCTTTTAGTGTTTTATGACTTTTATACAAGGTGTCTTACAGAAAATGCCAACCTCAATTAATAACAGTTATCTTTCATGTAAATCTTGGAAATCTAAAAAAAAAATCAAATTTTGAATAAAAATTCTGAAAGACTAATAGTCACTTCAATTCAAGTGACTAAAGACTTTTTCCAAGATCGTTATATTTAATTATATCATAAGAGTCAATTGCTTCACTTTCCTTAGACTCCGAGATTACGAGTATATGTAATTAAGAAAATGTCAAGTCTGAAACTATTTGTTATTAAAAGATTAAGTTGAAATTTCTGGTACACTTTATATACGCGCGGCGGTTTTATGCACTAGCATTCGTCGACTCGTATAACACGACATTAATTTTCGCGTGCATGGCCCATTATTTCCGCTTTCATTTCCGACTATGAAACGTGCGCATATTACATTGTACATAGGGTGGAGCCAGTTGTGTGAAGAACTTTGTTTCCATGTTTTTTTATTCAAAAATAACGAAAAATATTGGTTTTAAAATGCAGTCAAATATAATATTTCCGATTTGTTTAGGATATTTGAAGCATAAATATAAATATACATTTAGTTCTCCGCGTGACATGCATATTCTTTTACTTATCATTTATATTAATTTTTAAAATAAATTAAAAATAAATTTATTACGACAAAATTGCCTGATGTAAAAGCATCATTTTTATTTTGAGCAACGATAATGTTCTCTGTTCTTCGTCTCTTTTGCATTTTAGGGCAAAAGAAGTTGACAGAATTACAGGATAGAATATTTAAGCGTGTCTTTATTTAATAGGCACGTTGTTTCTTTACGAACTTCTCTCTTGAATTTCTTCTGCTTCAACTTCAAAGCTTCGTATGCCAAAGTGAAGTAAAATGGAGTTTGAGGCTCTATAAAAATAACATCTTCATTTGTGGTCGCTTAAAAGAAGACTGTCGAGGATTTAATCCTTCTAATGTTAAAAGATAGTATGTACATTTAATAATGTTGCAATTTGTAGAACATTTTAATATTTTAATTACGATAAAAGACTCTCTGGAGTCTTAGCATCATTAAATAGATATATAATTATGTACCTCGCGTCATGTAATCTATTTCACTTTTTTATAAAACTAAAGAATTAAATATTATTTTAATTTATTATCTTAATTTAGTTATAATGTGTTGTGATAACATATACAATGGAATATTATATTTTATTTAGTTATTATTTTCTAACTCGTCATAAAATTAGTGCAAATTGTATTCATCAATACTTATTATATATATATATATATATATATATATATATATATATATATATATATATATATATATATATATATATGTATATATTTACGGATTATAGCTGCAGATTACTACTTGCATCAAATGTAGCATCCGTTGCAGTTGTTTTCTTTCTTTCCCATTTGTTTTGTAACAATAGAGTTTTGGAAAAATGAATACTAAAAAAAATGTATCTACGAGCCGCGATATATCTCAATTGGATTAACAAAGTCAGTGTTTTGTTCATTCGCATCCGCGGACACGCGCATTAAAAAGTGATGCTGAAAAATCAGTCACTGCTGCGTGCCGCGAAAACTCATCCGCAACGCTGCCCGTCGTGCAGTTTTGGACGTCGGGACGCAAAATATACGCAGGAATCGGCGGCCGGTTCCGCGATGCGACCCTGATCGGCTCGTTGTGAATTGCACGAGAGGATTTTTATGGATAGCTCGTGAACGACACATCATTTCCATTTTCACGTCAACGGGCTCAACTCTTGCTCGCGAATTAGAGATATTCCAGGATAAATTGTATGTATGTACAGGCTACACATTTCGACTTTCATTTTTTGCTTCGATTTTATTGACGAGCCATACGATTTTGGCAGTCATGTCACAGCGGTAAAGTAACTTAATCGATTAGGACGCACGAGATATCGGTGATTACGCGATTATAAATTTTTATATTGAAAAAATATTTTTGTTAGAGATATTAAAGCTAAATTTGTTTATACATATATAAAAATACTAAGTTTATTTATATGATAAAATTCAAAATTACTAAATATATACTAAATTAATTTATAGATATTTGTAGGTATAATAAAACTCGAAATTAAATACTATATCAAATGAAATATATAAAGCACGAATTATTTCAAGAGTTTCTGTTTTCCACGTAAGTTTCAGAGACTCCCTTCTCGGCGCGAAAGCGGAATGTGCGCGCTGTAAACGTCACGTCGTGAGTATGGGATACTCGCAGTTCACGTAGACGCGGCTTTAAACCGCGTCCATTTATTATAGGCTTTATCGCTGTCATTTACAATCGGCCACCGCCGTTCATCGTCGTTTTATTGTTGCTAAAAGACGCAACAAGAGTGGACATCCACTCTGTCCCGGCCATAAATTGTCAGCATGAGTCGACTTTCGTCGATTTTCGACAATTAACGAGATCGAGATGCTCTCGTTGCCTCCGCTCGCCTCGAAAAGAGCGGCGTCGAATTTCAGCAACGCGTTAGAATATGTGCTCCAGCACATGCTAGGCTGACAAAATTCGGCATTGCACTTGGGATAGCACATTCGGGGGAGGCGCGTTGCTGTACTCTGTGCTAAACTTTTAATCAATCTCAAATTTAATTTTTCGAACCTGTCGCGTTGACTAATGAAATGCAAAATTGCGCAGAAATGCCAAAGGGAAGAAAGGGAAACGGAAAATTACATTGTTCTCGATTTTCTCCGAGGTAATGTAAATGTTAAACAGACAAGTGAGACAGGTAAAAGTATATAAATACATACAAGTATTTATAAGTATTATTATTTATAGTATTATTTGTAAGCATATACATATAAGATAATTTATTTTACAAAAAAATTAATGATGATTTATGATTTAATAAAATAACATAAAAATTTCATTTGTTTACGTAATTCTAATGTAATAAAAAGAATCCGTGAATTACAAAGTTATTTAAATTTTACATAAACTACTTTTAAAGTTACATAAACTATTTATATAACTTTTTCGCACAAATTTTTTCTCACAGTTGGTATTTTTATATTTGATTTTCAGAAAATTTTAATTTTTATCATAATCTAAGATAAAAAAATAAAAATTATGTCGCCCCATGGCTAGTTGTTTAACACGAGATTACGATAAAAGAATCGTGTTCACTGCAATGTTTGAAACAGAATCCCGAAAATAGAGTCCAGTTCTCGTTTATCCCGGAGTCGGACATTTCGCATGCGAGGCTCAACTTCGACATGTGGTTTTCCCTGAAAAATCACGCTGAATGCATACCCTCATCACGTTCCCCCTTTGTATTTCCCACATATTTGTGTGCATGTATATGGAAACAGAAGAGCAGTCGAACAAGCTTTTTTTCGCGACGACTTTCGCTTGATTACAAGGCACGCTCCGATTCGCCCCTGATATCTCGCCTCGATTCAACGGTTTTTTGGCACTAGACTAGAGCCTGTTGCTGCATACATTTTGCTCCTTTTGAGAATGATAAATGGCTGAAAGCTACAGACTAAAAATGCGAAAATCTCAACAAAAGTTCATGTCACTCGGTAAACGGATCGCGGATAATAGTTGGTAGATTGTCGGAATATTGTGTGCGAAATGGTGAAGTCTCCTTCATTAAAGACTCTCTTTTCATCAAAAGGATTGATATAATAAAGCCAAATCAGAACAGACACACGCGGATAAATGCGAACAATTTGCAACGAGTGCGAACGGCATCGCTGATCCTAATGCCGAGAGAAATCATTTTGTCGTGCCGGAAACGGCGCATATTTTCTTACCGCCGAATAGAACTTACAAAAACGCGCGGTACTTTTTTTCCGCTTAAAGACTTTTACTCGCACGGTTTTATGAAACACGTTTCGCCACCTTATGAAACATGAAAATGTCCGAGTAGATTCCTCGGGATTGTTTACGTCTCCCGCGAGGTAAACTTGAAACTTTCAGTATTCCAGCACATGCGGTTAAACTCTCACGGATATATTGTTGAGGCAGTGTCCGCTTGAATTATCAGGAAGACAATTGACGCTCTATGAATATCGATGAATATGTGATGATGAAAGAATTACATTCGCTATTCAAAGATAAACTACTTAATTCGGATATGGCAGCAATTTGTAAAGACATAATTTAAGAACACATTGAGACATTTATTATCTAATTATATAATTGGACAATATTATATAATTATAATACTGTAATTAATAATTATTATATTACTGTCGAATTTATAAATCAATTGTCTTCAGAATGTGACAATATTTTTAATGAACATAATCAGCATTTTAAGAAATTTTTAATTTAATTATAAAAGTAAAAATTCGTGTCTTCTTTTTTTCTTTAGAAATGTAATATACATTTTTTAACTGTAATTACATTTAAACGTTGGTTTATGTATATATTCATTATATATTTTTTTTCGGAATAAATATTTTACTCACGCGTGCTCGCTTCATTAATAATTCGAATCATACTGGGTTTCTACCGAGAGGGTCCGCGGACAATAAATTAATAAAAAATAAATCGGTTCACGTATTACGTACGGGGAATGGATGAAGCAAGAAACAGAAACGAAGCCACGAAGTAACGAAGCAACGAAGCTCGTCGATAAACTCACTTACCGCGTTCTCGTTTACTGCGCAGGTTACGGCAACATTTGTCCCAAAACGAACTGGGGCAAAATCGCAACGATAGTGTACGCAATAATAGGGATGCCGCTCTTCCTTCTTTACCTCAGCAATATCGGCGACATTCTGGCCAGAAGCTTTAAATGGATCTACGCCCGCTGTTGCTTGTGCAAGTAAGACCGTTTTTCCTCCTGCGAAAGTGTGTCACGTTCGATTATTTCAGTATTTTTCTTCAGTAGCGTAAGATCACAGATTTGAAACTGTCATCGTCGAATTAATTAAGATCCATTTTTCAAGATGTCGAAAGAGACCGCATAGTGCGGCGAGCGCGAGAACGTCGGAGATATCGAATGATCCAGCTGCGAAAGGAGACAGGTGGCAGGTAAGCGATCGCATTTTAACGAAGTGACACCGAGATGCAGTAGAATGTGCAGAGCTTTCATCTCACGAAATCTTCCGTATCCGGAATTCAAATTGGAGACCGGATTAAAACAAATTTCTGTGATATCAGAGACATTAATGTTCATTACAAGAGAACATTCCGGTGTTTTTGGGAGAGTAAGAGTCAAGTAGAGAATATTCAACGAAATTTGTCTGTAGATTGTAAGCACGTATGGCGGAGAGGTGGAGATATCGAGTTTGGATGCAGAAGAAACTTTGCCTCGAGACGACGACGACGACAACGGTGGCGTTAACGAAGACGACGGCAACGATGAGGACGAGGACGACGACGGGAGCTACGATCCTCAGCATGTGACAGTGCCGTTAACTCTCTGTCTCGCTATTATGGTGGGGTGAGTTTCTGACGAGAGATATAATAGAACTGTTAATTAAAAGATTCACTTTTACCGGACGCAACAGATAAAGGAAATGACAAAATTTTATTTCTCTTGATAGAAATAGTTTTTTATATATTTATGTATGATTATACACGATTTTTTTTCTGACACTATTTAATTTGAAAAGTTACAAGTAACTAATCTTTCATTGAAAAAAAATTTTAGTTAAAAATGAAAGAATCAGAAAATCTTGTAGGATTAATCCAATATTCTAGTTATTATGATAGAAATTCTGGTTATTACAATAGAACTCAATACTTTATAATAACTTTATGATAATTAGAATTCCTATTATAATAACTTGAATATTTGCTCAATCCTACAAGATTTTTCTGATTCGTCCGTTTTTAACCAGAATTCTTTTTCAGTGTTGTGATTGTCAAATTTCTTTCAAATCAAAATTCTATTAAGGTAAAATTATCAAGTATAATATTGTTGGACGCATTTGAATTCATATTAACATTGCTCGATGATGAATTTGCGAATCGAATATTCCACGATTAAACTTGGATGTCACTTTCTCTCGGAACTTTGTGAGAATCACTGGCAAAACCGTCCCAAAAACTGACAGCACTTTCCTTTTGCTCTCGAGGTATATTTGGGGCGGCGCAGTTCTCTTTTCGGAATGGGAAGATTGGGACATACTGGACGGTTCTTACTTCTGCTTCGTCTCTTTATCGACCATAGGTTTCGGCGACATCGTTCCTGGCGACAAGATCTACTCCGGGCAAGGCTTCGATTTGTCCTTCATCTTCTGTTCTATGTATCTGATGCTCGGTGAGTTTTACGTATCTTTTATTATTTATACGTAAAGGTCAATAGGAAATTTCGAGCTTACTTTAAAGGAAATCCTATTAACTGCTTCGAATGAAATTTTCCCTTATGAAGAAGATTGCATTCGTTGTTACGTACCAGATTACGCGCACATAAAATTATTCGATTTAATCGTACATTTTAGTTGTCAGCAAATTGCGATAAAAAAGCAGAAGGCTAGGTTTTTCAAGAAATCCGATTGCCGAACAGAATTTTCGACGCTCGGCGCCGGCCGTGGCGCGAAGACAATCGTTTTAAAAGGGATCAACCGCTTTAAATCCTGCAACGCGATTTCACCCGTTTGCCATACAGCTTTCCGTGCTGCGAGCGCATTAAGTTCGTTTCAATCAATACCCGATTGCCGGGCAGATTTTTCGCGGAAAATATTCAAGTGCTTTTCAAACGTTTCGACCGCTTCCGTACGAGCGGCGCTCTCAATTCGCGCAACACAATTGGCGCAATAATACTCGCGACGTTTAAAATCATGCTCTATAATCTAATATTCGACGCGGACTTTGGATAACACTCGAATCACTCGTAATATTGTATACTACTGTATTTACAGGAATGGCGCTGATCGCTATGTGCTTTAATCTCATGCAAGAGGAGGTGATGGCGAAGATACGTAACCTAATGCGCATCGTCAAGTACGTCTTCAGATGCGAGAGATGACGAGCGAGTTCTCATCGTGATTCTGCATCACCAAGATAATCGGTGAGTTAGCAAATATTTCTCCCCTCGCTCATTCAGTAATCTGACTTTGCGATAAGAGACACGTCCTAGAAATTAATTTAATTTCTCTTAAAACTGTTTCTGAACTCTCTTATAAATGCTACAAAGTCACACGTCGTTGCAAGACGACGATCACGAAATATTATGCGGTCATTTTTTGTGATAAAGACCGTAGAATGCAATCTGTGCAGGCAGAAATCGCTTGTATCGTATAGATGTATCTTTGATGTTCTCTTTGAGCTCTCCTTCGAATCTCTCGCTAGACGCAGGGGCGTGAATGAACGGCGAACGAGTGCTCGATCGAACGATCGAGTAGACGCGCAGTGCTATACGACAGCGAGAACAATGAGACACAAAGATCGTAAACGATAAATTCTATACGACTATTGCGCGACGCAAGGAAAACGCGAGTGATGCACTTGCTCTCCCTCGAGAGACCGGGGAAAACTTTTATGAAAAAAGAATTGAGGTTTTATCGTTTGATCAGTTGAACTATCGTTCGAGGTAACAAGAAAAAAAGTAGGACGTTGTTTGTGAGCAACAAATATAATCAATTTTCCATTGTACACTCTCTTTGAAATGAATAAAATAATTTTACGAAATCTTCCCTTTCGGTCGAAACTGCATCGTTTCTAGAATTGCGTGTTGAAGCTTTTCGCATGTTGAAAATTTTCATCCCTTTATTGGATCATTTGTCGAAGCAGGCATCCCGTCGGCGCGAGAATAGAGATCAGACGTCACCACGTGAAATATATCGATATATATGTACATAATACATATACGTATGCTCGATGGATGATATCGAGGCTGTCGTTTTCGCGTCGAATTACCTAGAAGAAAAGCAACCGAGGATGGTGGATCGGCGCGGCGGGAAATATGCCCGCAGTCAGACTGCTAAGAAGGTGCAAAAACTAAACAAGCATCATGCAACACGACAAAGGAAAAGATCGTAGACGAGGATGATCGAGTATCGCAAAGCAGCAAGATATATTGAAAGAAAACGTGCAGGGGCGTGAAACGCGATTACGACATCTGAAACTCATCCGCGATGACTATCGACCGCGATGACTATCGAAGCGATCGAGCGTTTGCAAAAGTCGCTGGTATTTGTATGCATAATTGCAAATAAAATATCAAGTATCACTTGTCGATGAGAGCGATCGATTTGTAACATTCCCGCTTTATGTGGACCGCTCGATGTTTTCGTCAACGAGACGAGACAAAAATGAAAAACATTTTGTTCAAAGCGTTTTTGACTGAACTATTATGTTGAAAGAGCTAAATATGATGCAAAATGCAAGTTAGATATATAAACAAATTTAGATGTGCTAAAAACGATTGGCCTGTTTACCAACCATTGATTTCTTTGCGCTTTTGCAGCTATTCGAATTTACGATACTTATTCATTGAACATTTTAAACAATATCAGAGGAAATAAAACGTAACGAATAATTAATGGTCTGTGGCGAAAAGATCAATTGCAAACTTTTAACTTATTTTATACTCCTATATATTTTGTTGCATCGCAAATTACACGAAAGTGTAATATACCACGTATACAGGAAAAAGAGGATAACAAACAGAATTGATATAAATATTAACTTTTCTATAAAAAAATGAATATCTCACGAAAGAAGATATCAGCTTTTTTATCTATGTCCGGCATATCTGTGATATATCTACGGAGACCATATTTTTTTGAGAAAAATAAAGGTCACTGCCTTTCTTTCACAAACAACTGCAATATAAATTTATTATTATCATTAATATTTTTTCCCTAAATATATGTATATGAAAAAAAACAATTATATATAACAATTATATATAAACAATTATATATAAAAAAAGAGATACATCTTTATTTAAACATTACACAAAATGTACAAAAGGTGATAAAGACTATATGTATAAGACATTTTATAGAACTTTTCAGAAATAAAGGACAAAAGTGAATCTTCAAGAAAGTAATAAATTTAAAGGATACAGATCTAAAATAAAAGACTGTCATCCTCTGTAATATAGGACGGAGGATGGTCACCGTAGATATATTAGATCGCGCATGTATTGTCCTCTCGAGTCCTGCAACAAGAAGAGTCGCCAACAGGAAATGTGTATGAGCGAACGCAAAGGACACCCAGGGGAAAACTTTCTTCGATCGCGAAGTCAATATGGACCCTCGTCATCATTAATGTAAGCCGGGAGTGAAGCCACGAAAAGAAAAAGTGCATCAATGCGTGCGTAATAGGGGCGAAGAAAACATTTATAAAGACGCGGGGGAGAAGGGGGTAGAAAAAAGGGGCGGCAGGAAGGAAGGAGAAAAAAGAGGAACGGGAAAGGGACGGGTGGGGGAGAGGAGACCAGGTCGACGGAACGGGACTGCGACTACGCGCCTTCGCATGCGGCCCACCGTTCCCGTTGTAGTACATTTGCCGCACATGCGCCACAGCCACCCCCCCCGGAGACGTCGGCGAGAGCGATCCTGCGCCCTGCCGCTACTACGGGGGTGCGCCCGTACGTAAAAGCCGGCGGATGCTCCTCGCGAACGATTCGCTCGGCACGGCCTGTTCGGCATTCCGCTCGCACTTTCCGCACCTCGTCTCACTTCGTCCTTTCGATCGAAGCTCGACCGCGGCCGCGACCTCGATCCCGCACGGCGGGGAGATCGCGTCGATCTCGTCGTTGTCGCTGAGAGCACGTCGAATCGCTCGCTCTATTGTTCGCCACCGACAGTCCGGTGTCGGCTCGATATCGTCGTCGGCGGCTCCGAGTTTCAACGTGTCTCGACACTGAGAATTGTTTTAAACGTGAAAAGTTTTTTCGAAGTAGGGATAGCTTTGCGAAAATGTTTGTTGGACCTTGTCCCAGTGTATTCGCCGCGATGAGTGATCTCTAAGCTGGAGGAAGGATTCGCGGGTACGGACGCGAACGAGGACCCTCGTCGTCGTCCATAGAGCGAGGCTCGACAGAACCCGCGTACGTCCGGGACAGCGATTTAGCTAGATAGAAAGTGTATCCAACGATCGGCGATGTGATCAACGGTCAACGAATCTTCTTTAATCGAAAAGATAGGGAAAAGCTTCTTCCCATCGTCATCTTTCGCTAACGAATTCGTCGTGACAATTCGATGATGACTCTTTCGCATTAAATTCTTATATCGAGAATATTAGAACAGCTGTCGCTGACATGATGGTATTTACAAGATAAGACGAGATGGAACTTGAATGTGGAACAGAGTGAGTAATGTGATACGTTTGAACGATTAAATTTTTATATCGAGAAATTTTTTATTTATACCACTCGGACAATATAAGGATACTTTAATTCTCATAATCTTTATAATCGTTGCTTGCCTAAAGAACATTGAAAAAAAATTCTGTTAAAAAACGGTCGGTTCTGTTAAAAATGGTCGTATCGGAAAATTTTGTAGGATTAATCAAATATTCTGCTTATTAGAATAGGAATTCTGATTATTATAATAGAACTTATACTTTATAACTTATAATAACCAAAATTCCTATTCTAATAACCAGAATATTTAATCAATCCTACAAGATTTTTCTAATTCGTTCGTTTTTAACCAGAATTCTTTTTCAGTGAATATAATAGATCGCTGAATTACGTAATAAAGTCCGGATTAGCGTAATGAGATTGATAACAAACGGTTTATATGCTCTGCAAATGATCCTCTTATCTCTCCAGCTTGTTAAAATTTTCAAATGTTTGTCAATCTCTTCTAAACCAGTAGGGTTTCGTAATTGAAGGATTACTCGCGCGATTTATTTCGTTCCTAATTTATTCAATTCTTACATCCCGATCGCTTAAAATTAATCATCTCGTATGTCCAACGGGTGAGCGTTCATTTTTCATAAGGGACAGCCCCTCGGGGTAAAAGAGCGGACGTGATTCGGGGCAGTCATCGTGCTTCAATTCAAGGATTCTTCCGATGATGCCCGTCACCGCGGCGGACCGAGAACGGATGCGGACCATTAAGCAAATCGCGAGCGATAATCAGTGCGGAATAATCAGTGATGCCGCGACGACGAATTTATCACGACAATTTTTCATATTTTTCGAGAGAGAAATCGCGAGACAGACAGCGACGAAGAAACGAGACGACAGACGAATAATCGAGTAGATTTGCAGTCTATATTTCGTGAAGCGAGAGAAGCATGCGTTCGATCTTGCTCCGTTTCGCAATCACGTATCGAGCCGCTCTTCGACTGAGTCGACTAATCCATCGGCATATCGGACGTAAGCAATACATGTCGATTGTAGTCGGTCGTTATGATTCATAAGTGATACGGGTCAATCATAATCAGACGGGTATCGACGGTGAGTGATACAAGTATTTCAGTTCCTATCAGATCAAAGAGCATGTCGTAATGTGACATTATTAGTGATAAGTGATATATATAGACTGATTATTTGCTGGATTAAATTATTTTTCCCTTCTCTCGCTAACAAACAAAATTACAAACAAAAAAGAATTGACGCACAGGACATTGAGATAAATAATATTACGATTTATCTTTCACATTGGAAAGACAAACGCGAATCGTTCGGAATAATCGGCGCTCCTAGACGCGATTTTATCCGCCGAAACTCCGCGTGAACGCGCGAACGACGGGGTGACGAACAAGTTTCTTCCACTTTAGCGGTGCGATATGTTCTGCGAAACCACCGTGGGAATTTGAGGACCGCCGTCGCGGAAACGCGAAAAGCAAGAGTGGAAAACGATCGCAAGCTGAGTGGTAAGTTGCAGGGTAACGATCAAGTTTTTCGAACACGTTTCGCGGGAGTACCAGCACATTAGAATCACCGCAATGCAATCGCTTAGTATTTTTAATGTTTCGTCTCGCTCGCGTGAATTGGAAATATGTGACGCGGATGCGGAAGAAGAGATTGTCGTAGACGAAATAAATGTGATAGTAATTATGAAGGTGATTTAACTAAAAAATCTAAAAAAAAATGAAGAATTTATCCAATATTTTGTGTTGTCCATTTAAAAACCTTAAGGGCTGGAGTTTTTCAATTTCTTGATAAGCTACCTAATAGCTAATAGTTAAATCATATACTGAAAAAGAATTCTGGTTAAAAATGAACAAATCAGAAAATCTTGTAGGATTGATCAAATATTCTAGTTATTATAATAGAAATTCTGGTTATTATAATTTATAAATTTATTGAATTCTATTATAATAATCAGAATTTCTATTGTTATTGAATATCTAATAACCAGAATATGTGATCAATCCTACAAGTTTTTCTGATTCGTTTGTTTTAACTAGAATTTTTTTTTAGTGTATCTATGTCTGAACTTAATTAAAATTTAAACATAAAACAAAGACAGACGTATGATTTAACTATTAGTTAGCTTACCAAGAAGTTGAAAAAATCGCGGTCATATATTTTTTAAGATATTTCCTAAATATCTTAGAAAATATATGACTTAGACTATTTTCATTATTATCGGAACAAATATTTATCTTGGATTGTTAACACTCATTTATTTATATATTTACTCACGATTAACAATTGGCGAGAGAATTTTGCTTCTTCGTGCAAGGTTAATCCTTGCTTCCTGATAAGAGCATCCCAGTAATAAACGTGTGATACGCGGCGCTTTCGGGGATTAAAAAAGGAATCTGATTATGCCGACAGATTATACTTATCTCGTGCTCCATGCGAAAATTGTCCGAGCGAGATTGATGCGGCACTCGGCAAAATTTGCATTCGTTTATCACTTCTCCTTATTACGTGTATCCCAAGAAATATCACGTCTCTCAGAAGTGAAGCTGAGATTCAATTACGAACAGAATCGAATTTAAAAGCGTTTGTCTTTCCGGCCCGACAGTCGTTCTCTCACTCGAAAGCAAAGCGCGACTCTCCTCCGTGCAACATTTAACGTCCATCTCGAGGATTACGAGCTTTACACAAAGCTCATTAAATTTTTAACATCTCGCTTGGCAAACGATAGACATATCAAACGAATAAGCGCAAGTGCAGGCGAAAAATTCGAGTTTACGAGCGACCTCCACTTCCTCCTCTCCACGAGCGAATTTGTTTTTGTTCCAACACAATTTCTCCTTAAGCACCTCATAAATGATGCCCTCGTTTTCTCGCCGATCGACAAGTATGGATAAACTAGTCTATCTTCTCTCTCTCTCTTTGCGTGACTTTTCCTAAATGCAAAGAAATTTCTCTTTCTTCAAAATGACGTCGCAAGTAAATTTGATCCTCTCGTGTGAAGTGAGATTCGCTCTTTACGAGC
The DNA here is from genome assembly GCA_021460005.1 of Tetramorium alpestre. NCBI lineage: Eukaryota > Metazoa > Arthropoda > Insecta > Hymenoptera > Formicidae > Tetramorium > Tetramorium alpestre. Next base: position 231,722 of record JAJVSH010000204.1, on the reverse strand, counting down.
TCTCGATGCAAATTTTTCGCTTTAAAATTCCGTCTTTTTAATATCTCTTCTTAAATTTCTATTCACTTTTCTCTCTGTCTTACTTCTATTCTCAGTTTTATATTGTTGTTTAATTATTTAACTTGCATATATATATGTATATGTATGTGTGTGTGTGCGTGTGTGTGTGTGTGTGTGTGTGTATGTATATGTACCATTCGCAAAAGCAACGCAATAATACTTAAAAAATGCAGTTTGCAGGAAATATAATATTTCCGTCGCGAGCAATGTTACGCGTCGACTCGTCGGTGAAATTTGAGTAAAAGCGCAGGTGTTGCTGCAGGCTGGATAATTCATAATGTCGAAGCGGGTATAGTTGTCACTTTGCCATACAGAATCCCCCTTGGGTATCCCTTTGTAAGACCCCTTTTATTTCCTCCCTCGACTACTTCTTCTCTCTTGTGTTCTTACGGCCGCATTTTTCTTCAACAAAACTTTATATCGAGAAACCGCATAAGGAGTCTTTTAAAGTGATTGGTTCCATTCGCGCAATATAAAATTTTCAGGTATTCTCTCTCTGATCTTTCCTTTTTGAAAAAGATGTGTTATGTAGGACATGGTATGTACACTGCATACAATACTAGGTTACATTTATAACGAAACGCGTTTCACGATGCAGAAAGAAATGAAGCACGAGTGCATTAATTTACTTTGCAACATGTTATTTTCATTTTTAAAGTGAAACGTATTATTAAATCATTCGAGAAAATTGCGATCAGACATAATAGAGGTAGCTACATTTAATGAAATAACGATCCAGAATAATGCAAGTTAAATATAAGTAAATTCATGAAATAGTGAAATATCTCACTATGAAATAAAATGTTTCTAAATTTTACTGTTCTCTAATGCTCAAGTCATGTCTGGCTGTCATGTAGCACGTCATTTCTCAGGTCAGATGTACATTTGATTCGGAAAAAATATCAAAGTTGATAAAGTACACGAAGATAAAGTACTGAGAAAATAATTCTAAATAACACAAAATGTAGCATCTTGAAATTTATCCGTCAAGAAGATATACATATTGTGCTATTCGACTACATAATTGAGTCATGGAGAGACGTTGCATTACGTTAAATAATTGCAATTTTAATATCTTTCGTGAATGTGGGATGTGATATTAACCCACGAGCGCTGGAAAAATAATAACCCGTTAATTTTCTCATTCACTTGCTGCAACCAAGCTTCGTACTACGAAAACTTGAAAAAAAAGATATGAACTGCGAATTTACTTATTTTATTACGGGATTATTTTCTCAATGTCTACATACAACAACTCATGCCGAAATGATTGAAAAATCAAACAGGCAAGTTTTTTCAAAAATTTTATGGAAAATACCTCTGCGCGATAACACTTGAAAGATATTTGTTCATCTTCATTTACATTCATTATTTATTCGTTGAGTTATGTAACAGAAGCAATCGTAATGTCTCTCCTACATGAAATATCTAATATAATAAAGATTGTTCTACCAATTTAGTAGCTTGCATCATATCGATACTTTGGCCGCAACCCTTCTGCAAGAAAGCAGAAAAAATTTACCGAAAACAGTGAATCGTCATGATTTAGCGGTTAATAGTATACAAGTGCTGTAAAGAAAATATAAATGTAGGCAAAAGACATACAAGATATGCTTGACATAGACAACAGCGGTATAGACATAAAAAAGAATGAATACATCTGTGTCGTCGCAAAGTCTCAGCCAAAAGCATTAAAGGGAAAAGATTTAAAAGAAAAGGTGGAAGATCTCTCTCTCTCTCCCTCTTTCAGAATAAAGCGGATAGAATCCTTTTTATTCTCAGTAATCTCGTAAAGAATATTTTACTTTTATTCACAAATGAAGCACGAGACATAAGATAAGAGCGGAAGACCAACCGAGTTAACAGAATCTGGACCGAAGAATAGGCGATCAAAGAGACTAAACGATACAAATTTCGCTGATTGATCGACGGTCTCTAATTAAATGCTCAGACTCTTAAAGCAGTCTGCATAATATACATATATATACATATATATATATATATATATATAATACGATATCTCGTCAGAGGGTCAAAGCGATAAAATTGAAGTAAAATCGGCCACTGAATATCAAGTTCCGTGGAAAAGCGAAAGTCACTTGTGAGCGCGCGACCGCTTGAAAATAAATCGATGCCAGACTGTCTGTTCGATCATACGTTCGCCCACGTATTGTAAATTTCATCCCCTTTCTCTCAATGGGCACCCCGTTAGTTAAAGGGACGTTGAGGGTACAAACAACAGCTCCGTCCGATGGAATATGATACATCGCGCGAACCAGCTATCGCGCGTGGCCGTTATATGCGTTTTAATTAACATCGTCAAACGTGAAATATTCTCTCTCTTCCTCTCGCTCCCGCTCTCTCCTTCTAATGTGACAAACATCACGAGCGATGATCCCATTAATTTCGTAGTGCACAGTACGTGAGTCAGTTAAATAAACTTTTCGATTGAAAACCGTGTCCCATGCGAATTAATTGCAAAAACGCGCGGCCTCCCTGACGCGCTCGCCTCGTCGCGAATACGATTTTTGCGGAAGTCGCGTTCCATTTCCAACGACGAATAGTACGCTTTGTTGTTGCTCTCGGCGGAAGCCGTTAGGAAAAAAAGCTCATTCACGGATGCATCGCAGAGCACACATTTTTTCGCGCTATTTCGAGCACTATATTCGAATTTTTTAATTTGAAAGGATGAAAAAATACTCGTTGTACTAAACAACGTTATTATCACTATTTTAGTCATGCACATGATGTATAATTTACCGAAATTTAAACTTCATTGCGTGTCGCGACTGTGCATCACATATTGATTAAGAGTTATAGAAACTTGAAAATTTTTCATTTCCATGGAAAATTTTATCACGATAACTAAAACAAAACTTGTCATTTTGATATATCTTTAATTATTCTTAATTATTTTAATTATTTTACAATCTCTTTTGAACTGAAGTTGAATCATCCAGTGGCTGCTTTGTATTTTTGCATAAGATAACAGGAAAGAAATTTTTATTGCAAGAACAAGAATACGGAAATGTAGATGACAACCGAGAAACCGCAAGCCATTTCTTATCCTTCACCAGGCAAGGAAAAAAACTCTTTAGAAAGAAAAAACGAATTTACTCAAGCACAGACCGGGAGCTAGATTTTTGCTGCATCACATTAGAAGGAAAAGGAAGATCGAGATAACGAGTGAAAGATGTAATGAGACGACGACAGCTAGTATAAAAAAATTCATGTTTAATTCGTACCGAAAACATGACGCAAATTTCTATTGATTAATCTTTCTTTTCCCTTTTATATTTCTCATAGAAACAGAAAAGGAGGGAAGAAAATTGAAAACGTTGCATCTTTTCAAAAATATTTCAATTTTATTTATAAAAATTATAATATATTAATATAGAATGTGTGATAACATATAGACTTTATTATACTATATTGTGTTATTTCTAAACTTACTATAAAATTATTTCTTAGCTTTTTTAATGTTACGGTATTTTTATTGCGAGTAAATTTATTAAAATTCCTTAAAAATCGTCTTCTTTCTTTTTTTATTTATATATTACTATTTTTAATGGATTTTAATTTTTAACAACGAAATATTTATGTTTGCCTATCTGTAATCTCGTCCAAAAGGAAATTTCTCGGAAAAATTTGAATTGAAATCGTCGTTTTTATCTTCTTATTTTTTATTCAGGCACCTTCTATTATTCACTACGAATCGCAAGGCTGGATCAGCAAGATAAATCAGATTCTCGATGACAAGAAAAATCCTGAAAGAGGTGGAGAATCAACGAGATTACGACTTTAACTATCACCCGATGAATGTGGGGATTAAAACACGGCCGGTCTCGTTCCATTCTGCACAATGTCTCAGCTTTATCTGTGCTGTCTCGTATTCTTAAAAAAAATAATAACAAACGATGGCGCACCTCTCAAAAACAATTTTTTTTTTTAAAGCGGATTAAAATTCATCCAAGAATCTATTACAAAAATACCGATTAAGCTCCGAGAATTCCAAAGCATAGAGATTTTCCATTCTATATATTTATGTACATTGGAACTTTTTTTCGATGTGTTTAAAGCAACAAAAGAGCTTAGGGTATCTATACAAAATATTTCCAAAAATTCCAAACATCGCTACCTAATATATACCTAAATAATGATTACGGAACACTAATCGATAGACACCTAATTACGCACTCACACTCGTCGTCCTTTTCTATCGGTTCTGCCGTAACGATTCAACCTTAATTACATCATTAACCACATTACTTGATACATTGTTGTCGTTTTTTATTCGATCGTTTTAATCGAACTTCCAGTTCGATGGTTAAGTAGGAAAATTGATTTTTTTTTTTAATCCTTCTCCATACTTTTAATTAATGTTTCTATTTGTTCCTCTAACTGTTCATTTATATTAAAATATGATTTAATTGTATTAATGAATGTTCTCCAGCTGGAAAATTTAATTGCACCTAATATTATCTACTAAAATTATATTTAAAAATCGGTACTTATCGAAAAGCTGGAGGTAGGGTATCTCTCTCTATTTAAGAGTTAATTGAAAAGTGGTGAAAAGTCACGGTGGAAGCTGGCAGATTTGAGTTCGGTTTAAATAGGTCTTATGCGTCTCTCTAGCTACGGACATGCACCTATTTAACTAGGTAGTCTCCGTGGAAGCGATCAGAGAGAGATTCAGTTCAGTACATATCTCTCTCTCTCTCTCTCTCTCTCTCTCGCTCTTTCTCTGTTCCTCTCCTCGTCATCGACCCTCGCACCGACCTCTACGCCTCCAACTGCCGCTCGGCTATCGATTGCGAGCCACCAGGGCCACGAGAAGGCACCCTCTCGACATTCTCTCTCTCTCTTTCTCTCTGTTCTCATCTCTCGTCATCTCTCGCTTACTTGTGCTAACTCGTTACGCGGTGCTACCGCGTTTCCTATCAACTACCGTGCTGTACAACGTGCCTGTCTATAGGGTGGCTTATGTACCACTACGAGCATAAATTCCAATTAAGCGTGGTCCGCTACTTATAGGATGGAATTCCTTCCTGGTCGTTGCGCCGATGGACATCCGTTCGATGCGTACGATAGTTACCTTTTCTCACCAGAATTGGTTCGAAAATTACGAATGCTACTTTTAAAATACGTTTTCTAATCTTCTTCATTTTTAATAGAAACCAATCGTAAATTGGCAAGAGAGAGATATTAAGCAAAGAAAGTTAATTATTCAAAGTATGAAAAGATTATTATATCATAGATATTATATCACATTTTCATCTTTTTATTTATGTATTATTGATTTCTTTTGCTCTTATTTGAACAAATTAGATAAAATGTATAGAGCAAATATTAATTTTTATTTTCATTTTTGATAATAAAATTATTTAATAAATATTAAATATGAATTTTCTTTTTGTTTTTCTTGATAATATTAATTGATAAAGTTATTATATAATTTATAAAATCATAGTTGGACATACATTCAAATTGTAATTTCGATATTTTTTTATTCTTTTTATATCAATTTCAGTTTAATTTAATATAAATTTTTAATTTAAAACTGAAGAAAAACTATTTTAAAAGAAGAATTAGTAATTTAACATTTTTTTAAATCGCAATTATAACCGATTTACTTTATATAATGTGTAGCAGTTATATTATTCTTATTTAGTAGATAATCGAGCTTCAAATCGGATATTAGAATCGTTAGAGAAGTGATGTAAGCAAGCCATGTATTATGCGAAGTTACCGGTTCCCTAAGTATGGCTATAGCAGATGATGAGATATATTGTGTACTACGCTTCGCACACAAATTCCAATTAAACGCCCGGAATTCCTTTTGCGTGCCAATCGATTACCACGACAATGTAACTACAGAGTTGAGATGCGTATATTACTCCCCGGGAACTGTCAGTAGAAGTATATATCTTATGTCTGACAGCAATCTCTGTGAGCTTGTAAAGATGTGACGGTAAGTGCATAATTTGCATCTGCGTACGATGGAATCGTATATAATACCGTTGTAATAGAGATAGAGAAATAATTTTCCCTCGAACACTTTAAAAAGTTTGTTTAAAATTTTCGAAATGGTATACTATTATCTTCGTGAAAATATAACCGTTAAAAAGTTATCATAAACGTGAAATGAACCAAAACGTATTAAAACCAATTTGAGTTTATATCCAATTACAACTTCGAAAATTAATTATTAAGGAAAATGGGGAAGGAAATTCATGTTCAATATTAAAGTTTGTTTATAAAATTTACAAATTATAATCGATACTGAAATAGGAAAATTATTAAATCTTTACGGTATTACAGTAGAACTTAAAAGCTTTCAATGAAATATATCTTTAATTGAAGTAGAGTAATTATAAAGTCAAGATAATTTATCAAAAAAATATTTAATACAATATCGAATATAAAACAGTGAAAAATAAAACTTTTATCACGAGAAAGTGAATACCAAATTCATCAAGGGGATCCATTATTGAAATTAAAATCGCCAATTTATAAGGATATTTACATACCCTTATAAATCTATACAATACTGTTAATTGCGAACGTGATTAGTGTCAATGAAACAACAATCCTAGATTGATTAGTGTCGATGAAACAACAATCCTAGAAATCGGGGATTACAAAAGGTTTGACGACTGGGAAGCTTCCTTAGACGTCGAGTGAGCATAGCTTGTCTAGAAATGGGAAGCGTGAGAAACCGTATCGATATTGGAAAATCATTTATCGCGTCTACTCCACGTGACGGGCACACCTTGACTTTTGACAGACCCGAATCGCTGCCTCGCTATGTAGACAGCCTAATGCATTCCGCCCGAGGCTGACTTAGGCTATACGTCAACGTCACGAAGCTTTATGCATAATATATAATATACAGAGAGCTTCACATTCAATATTTTGACGCACAAAAAATGGTATACAATCTAAAATATTAAAGTACAAAAAAATTGTATTTATTTGACGATTACATTTTTAAGCTTGCGCGCGAAATAAAATGCAAATGTGATGTGCGCTTAATATAAAATTAAACGTGCAATATTTGACACGCAATTGAAATATTTAAAATTAATCCAAGTTGGTGATTACATCTTTAAATTTGTATAAGAATGAAAGTGTCATAGGTAATATGTTTTATTTAAAATTTTATAACTGCAAGTAACATACCGTCAAATATATTAAATGAATATTTGATAGCATTAAATAGTATCAATAGCATAAAGAAAATTAATTATTTCTATATATCATTACCTTTTTATTAAAATAAACGTGAAACACAATAACATATTATTTTCACTTTGACAATTTTGGATCATTATTACCAAGAATATTACCGAGATGATTTAATCTGGAAATATCGGATACTGCAGCAATTTGGAGTCCAATTGTATTTCCTTCGCAGTTATTTCGTGCCCTACATTAGAGAACATTTTTGGATTATCTGCCACAGGGGAATCTGTTTTAATTACGAACTTAAATTAATCCGTTATTCTTAATTAAAACACAAGTTAATCCTGCCACATTTGATTATTTCATGTGGATACGGAATAAAAGTTTGAATCTATCCTCACGTTCAGTCGTGTGCATTATGACGATGCCACACAGTAGCCGATAGCGCAATTATGTGATATATTTGCTCACGCGTATATTTCAATTAAACGAATGCTTATGGTCGACTAATACCAAAGGATGCGCATGGCACGATGCCTAATGTAACGAGCACTTGGCTAATAACAGCACATAGGTATGTGCTAACTATAAGAGATGCTTCGTGTATCTCGATCCAAAATTTTCGACCTTGATATTAATTGATGTTTCTTCTTCTTTCATCTTCCTAAATAAAGATACATAAAGATAGACAACATGTCACATCATTTATCACGCTCTCAATTTTCGGTATTAGAGATTTTATTAAGATAAAATTTACTTCAAGTTATAAGTAAAGACGCCGTATTTGTGTAACTGAAAAATTATTGGTTTTCGTCGAGTGAGAAAATCTATTTCAGATTCCGACATACTATCTATAGAATACATGTGTATTTCCAAAGCTATTTGTTTTCGATCCGATAGTACATCATACGGCACCGAGTTATCTGAAACAGCGTGTTTCAACTCTTTTTTTGGAAATATGCTTCCGGCGTTCCCACAGCGATCACAATCACTCACGTGCTTCGCGAAAGCGCGGTAAATGGTTTCAAAAATAAACGTTAAAAACAGCAGTTCAGATATCTTATCAATTTACGCTTGCGAGAAAAAAAATCTTTTCTTTTTCGCCTTTTTGTCTTTTATCGTCTTTTCACTGTGATTTGACGATTTTGATTCGCAATTTTGAAGTCGTAGACTCCATTACAATCGCATATGTTTATCAATGAGAAATGAAAACAAATTAAAGAAATTAATCAAAGAATTCATTCGATGAAAAACGATTTTCTAGATTCGTAAGACGCCTTATGTTGTCAACGTATATACGATAGATCAGTTTGAAAAATGTTCCTTTTACGGCAAATGTCTGTTACGATGTATCTGTGTATATTCTTATATGTGTGCATGTAAGTGGGTGGGTACCAACATATCTCTCCCGACACTCTCTTGTTGTCGCAGGCAGGATGTGACGTAGAGGGTAGCGAAAGGAGTCGTACGGCACGACGACCCACATTCCGTCGAATTTAATTTCATACCTTATCGCCGGTAGCCGTGGTACAATGCATCAACTGGGGCGGTCGCACGGATCTCTTTCTCGTACAGTTACACGTGGAACAGCCGCACATACGCACGCACGCACACATCTTCGTTTGTTAATGATGTTATACGCATGCCACACGCTTCGCTCTTTACTCTTCTCGCACATGTTCTATTTATACATTTCTCTCTCTCTCTCTCTCTCTCTCTCTCTCTCCTATTCTCTCCCAGACAGAAGATCTCTTGTACTCTCGTCTTTTCGCCCTCTCCTCTCCCTCTCTTCCTCTATTTATCTATTCATCTATCCATCCATCCATCCATCTCTCTTTGCAACTACGTGTTCTAATTCTTTATACTTACAAATATAAACTTATTACGATAAAGTAAACCGAAATTAGTTCAGAATACAATTTGCATTTAATCCTTCCTTTCTAAAATCTAAAGTTTATCTTGTCATAAAAGTAGTAATTAATATTCTTGAACTGAATTCTTATTTTTATTGAATGTTGACTCTCCTTCAGAACAATTATTTTATTCCTTATATTCAAATAGAACATTTATTAAATCCGTAATCACAAAAAATCACATTTATCCAATCGTACGTTGATATTTTCCTCTCGTTTTACGAGTTGCGAGGACGAGACACGATTTTCAGACGGAGTAGCTCCTCACATCTCAAAAATTGAACACATATTCCTCCGAAACGTTCTGTCTGTCTTGAACCTTATTTTCTTGTCTCCCTACCTCGCGCTCTCTCTCTCTCGGATGCATTTACTCAATCGCTTTCTCCTCTTTCATTCTCTCTCAGCTTCTCAGTCATTTACAAGCATTTCTATCGCGGTCTAGGATAGCGAATTCGCATTCGGTCTCTGTCTCCGCTTCTCTGCTTTTCTCCGTTCCGACACGTCGAGTCGCGCAAGTGCGCCTATTATGCACTGTGCATCTGATGTACGCGTTTCTGTAACGAGTGAGCGCGAGCAGTGAATGTATACCGAGGGTCGATCGTGTGGCTGGCTATTTCTGCACGTGTTCCGACTTTGCACGGTGACGATTGCTTTATCAGATATGCGGGGCTGACTGACGGAACGGGGTACGCGCCATCGGGTCTCGTGTCGACGGAATAAAAGTCATTTTATAAACTAAGCTAGCGAAACAGAAATAGATGATAAAAATGTTCTTAATCCGTACACAAGTAAACTTTTCTCTGACAGCATTTTATTTTAGAATTTTTAATCATATACACAAAGATATTTTTATAAAAATAAAAAAAAATTGCCACGAAGATGACGTCAGTTTCTTCTTTTGTTAAAGAAAAATCGGCTTTGTCTTATTGTTATTCACAGAAAATTTATTCTTATAGACAAATATACAATTTGACGATATATATAACTTATATGTATGTACATATATGTTTGTCATAAATAGTTGTTTAAATGCTTACAGTTATGTTAGAAATAATCACTCTATTGTTACGTGATCGTTTATTATTATAGGAATATTTAGGTGATGATGATGATGATCTAATCGACCTAGTTAATCGCACATATTACGCAAGTCCTCATTTCGCACGAGCATGAAACAAAAGAGCTACTAGCAAAGTCATTATAACCCTTAACGAATCCAATTAATTGGAAAGAATTCATTTGTCATCGTGCATCGCATAATCGTTTATCATCGATCCATCTAATCATATCGACTCACTTCAGACTTATACTTCGTAAATTCTGAATTGGAATTGAAACGATCAGCGAGAAGCAAACTGTGTCCCATGTCCCAGATCAATATTTTCCTCGATTATAACTATCATCTCGAGCAATTCGAACATTTTTTTCCTTGCGTTTAATTATTTATTTCCTCATATTTTCTTAAAGAAATAGCGATATCTTCCAGAACAAAAGACAATCTAACACAAAAATGCAAAAAATCAGACAACACATTTAAGAATTATTTAAAACAATCGATAGAACAGGATGACCAAATTTGAATCACAAATTTGATGAATCGCTAATGAACGATATTTTTAAACTATTCGCTTAAATTTTGCGTTTCTCGTTGATGACTTTAGTGAAGGGAGGAAGGGAGAAAGAAAGAGAGAGAAAGAGAGCAAAATTCAAGCAAATAATTTAAAAATATTGCTCATTAGCGACTAAAATTTTTAACCCGCATTTAATATCTGATTCAAATTAGTTACCCTACCATAAATTTGCTCTAGAAATCCCTGTTAGATACATACTTAATCGTGTGATTATAATGCAGGTCAGGCAAACCTACTCCAGATGGATGGCGACGGCGACGGTCGTAGGACGGCGACGGTAGAACGACGTTAGAACGTTACCGCTTGCGGCTGCAGCTGCGGCGTCATCGGTCGCTGCACCTGCAGCTGCGGTGGTGGCGGCAACTGCAACGACGACGATTTAATCAGAGGGCGAAAGGATGCAGAACGCCGGTGACTATTATCAAAGGGCGCCGCCGAGATGTTGCCCCGGTAGAAGTGGCAACAACAGCAACAATAACAACAGCGCGAGCGGCATCGCGGGCGGATCGGTGCGCGGCGCGGAGCTGCTCTGCTGCTGTTGCAGCTGCAGCACCGCTACCTCCACCAAGACTCCGGGGCTGCTGGCGAGCCTCGGCGTGTGTGTGCTCGTCCTCGGCTACACCCTGCTCGGCGCGTTCGCCTTTATGGCCCTCGAGGGAGGCCTCAAATCGGTGAGCGGAATCGGAATCGACGACTATTAAACCGCCTCATTCCAGCACGCCGTTCGATATATACTCGGGACTAGCTAATTTCTCTCAGCGATTCCGCATCCAATTTGATTTCGCGTGGATGCACAATAATAAATTGTAAAATGAATAAAAACAAAATTGACGAAACGAAATTAATATTAATCGAGCGATCTTATCGTCGAGCATTTATCGCCAGTAACCTTATCTAACTTGTTTTATTCTAGAAATTGACTTCTAAATTGAAGCTGATGGTTGAAAAAAAAGATTAGGATTATTAATTAAATATATGTATACACAGCATCAGAAATGCCTAGCCACATGAGAGAAATTGGTTTCAGAGTTTATCTTTCTTCTACAACCCTCCATATTGGAAAGAAGAAGATAAATTCTGAACGCGGCCAACTTCATGTGTAAAGGTATTCCTAACACCGTGTGTAAATGTAACATTTTCGTATTTAATGGATGCTAATCGATATCGAAGCATTTGAGCTTAAAATTATTTGAAAAAAAAATTTGATTAACCGATGCAATTTAACGTTGATGTGATCATCGTTCAAATATTCCAATTTGCCAATTACACGGGAAAAATGATGATATCCGTGTTTCTCTGCATAGGATTCGTTAACCGAGGTTGCAACCTCGGGAAAATCCGACGGGGCTTCTTACGTGCCGCCCAATCTGGAGAACGATGCCGCTGCCACGGAATTGAGAGCACGCACGGTCGAGAAACTATGGAGCATCACTGAGGATCTGAACGTTCTCTACAAGGAGAATTGGACTCGCTTGGCGGCTCGAGAAGTCCTCGAGTTCCAGGAGAATCTGGCCCGCGGTCTCAGGCGCACCTCGTACGAACAAGTGCCACCGTTGCCGCCGCGGTCCCGAGACCATCACGCGGACAGACGGCTGCACAGTCGACGCTGGACTTTCAGTAGCAGTCTGCTGTATTCTCTCACGTTGATCACGACCATAGGTTCGTCCAAATTCGAACAGTCGCGTTGGAAACGGTCATCTCGTCTGCTATATCGTCTAGCGAACGTGCTCGTTACCTCGCACTTGGTATAAACCGGGTATTATTAGCTCGTAGCCGTTTACTCTTCAAGCACCCATTCTTACTACTCTTACGTGACATAGATACCGAAATGTAGAAACAGTTTCGATTTCGGTTTCAGGTTACGGTAGTGTAGCGCCACGCACAGTCTGGGGCCGGCTGATCACTATAGTCTACGCCTTGGCGGGAATCCCGCTGATGTTGGTCTACCTAAGCACAGTGGGCGACGTACTCGCCCGAAGCTTCCGCCGTCTGTACGGTCGCATGTGCAGGCAACCGCGTAACTGTGCGCGAAAGCAACAACCGCCACCGCCGCCGCCGCCCGTCGGCGGCATAATGGCCAAGGCGTATCGCTACGACAATCACGTGGAGACCAAGGGAGGCGGCAACTATTACGCGGCAAGCAGGGAAAGTTCCTGCGACGATCTCGGGATCCGCGGCACCAGCAGTGCGATCCTCCTCGACTGCGGCAGCGAAGGTCTTTTGCACGCTACCACCAGTTCGACAGCCGCGCTCCAGGTAATAATTGTAACGGTTCATCGAAAAGATTATATTACCATCTCTCTCTGAGAAATCATCTCTAAGAAATGTAAGAAATTATATCTTCTCATTACTGTGACATTGTGATATTTGATAATTTAGAAAATTTGATAATTATTTATTTTAGAAACGACCTGATGGATTTCAATGATCTCGATATACACTCCCGGTCAAAAGTTTGGATACAGTGGTAAAAGCACAAGAAAATTTCAGCGAAACTTTCATTTTTCTTACTATTGTCGATAAAAATAATAACCTTCATTATGTTAATTATAGCACTTTGTTTTTTTATACTAATTTCATTACGTTTACCCATTTTGTCTGTTCAGAACATGATTACTTATTAAAACTTTTAAAACAGTTACAAACAGACTTGCAAGTGATATTGACATCATTCACAATATGTATTTATTATTAAATCAATGTATACTATTTAGTGACACTCACAGAACCTACTAACATTATATTACAAAATAAGAGAATCACAGAAAATTAAAGTAACCTTGAGTAATCTGAGTTTTGCGAATCAATATCTTTTCAAGGGAAATAGTCAATCTTTACAAACTCTTGTGTATCTTTTTGTTATAAGCCGCGAAACTTTCGATAGATATTATTGTATATAATGAGTTTAATGATTCATTATTAACAAAAAAATATCTTTCTAAATCATTAGATTCCTAATAAAGGCAATAAAAGAAAATATATATAAATATACCGATGCATCCAAATTTTTGACCGGAAGTGTATATTATCATGGATCCTGAGTAACTTTTAAAGGATTTTGACTATTGCTCGTTTATTAAAATAATTATTAATAAAATAAGTTTAATGAATAGAATGTAATTTTCCAATACCGCGTAAATTCTCTTCGAATTCCATAGCGAGAAATATATGAAAGGTTGAAAACTCATGTAGAACTCCATAATAATCCTATAGGAAACGCGTGGTAGAAGAGCGGCATATCACGCATTTCCTGTAAAATTATTATAAAGTTCTATATAGTTTTTCAATTTTCCATGTGAAGTGAAGTATTAATTTTAAGCGGAGTCATCCTAAAGTAAATAATTACTGAAAATTTATAAGAAAGTATGTACAGGTTGTTACCGCAACATACAGATATAAGTAGGAGCATATGCTTTTCTGAACAGGATAAAATCGGACTGCAAGTTCGGTTAAGGATAAGAGATCGACTTTTATCAACCCACTATATGTCCAAATTAAATAATATAAGTGAAATATATATATATATAATATATCTTTTTAAAAAAATATATATATATATTTCTAAAAAGAGTAATATAATGTTTAGAAATTGTAGGCAAAATTAAATGAAGTTTGAATGAACGTAGTTTACATAATTGATTTTTTGCATTAAAGGAAAAAGATCAATCTTTATGATCTAATATACAGAAATTATGCTAAAAATTTTTACTATTTCTATTCATTCTGCTAAATTATTAGTAATTTTTATTAATTATTATTTATTTATTATAATTATTAAAAATGTCTTTATTTAGTGATAAAGCCGATCTCCTATTCTTAATTATTTACCGAAGTTGCAGTCCGACTATATCCTGTGTTCAGAAAAGCATGTCCCTGCCGATAGACAAATAGGCAACCCGGCGTCATGATCTGTATGTTGCGGTAATACCTTGACATGCTCCAAGATGATGACAAGATGATTCTGACAAGAAATGCTATCACTCATTAGCTAGTAAAGAAATAACGATTAGAAAAAAAAAGTATAAGTACGCCATATACAATTATAATTTTAATTACTTTATATCTACTTTAATATATAAACCTTTTCTTCTTCGTGAATCGACTCGATCGCATACGATACATCCTTCACATTTTATAAAATTTTTCTTGTCGGGCTCAGGATGTGACAACGGGCAATGGCAAGCGACACTTTCATCCGTGTTCGCTCTCCTTGTCATCGACCTCGTCCCCGGCGTACATGCTAGAGACCAATCCCGTCAGGATACCGATCAGCTTGTGCTTGGCAATAATGCTGGTGTATATATGCGGCGGCGCGGTCATGTTCAACCGTCTGGAGGGCTGGAGTTTGCTGGAGGGCGGATACTTCTGCTTCACCAGTCTTGGCACGATCGGCTTCGGAGACCTGATGCCGGTGGGGCGTAACGCGCCCTCGACCACTTTGGAGGAGCTCAGCCTGTGCGCCTGCTCGCTCTACATCCTCGCTGGGATGGGCCTGATCGCCATGTGCTTCAACCTCGTCCAGGAGGAGGTGGTACGCGTGGTCAGGGTCTTCGGTAGAACCTGCGGCATGTCGTCGGGCGTGGTGGTCGGACCGATCGGTGGTACAGGTATCCCTGATGAAGGCATTCGGTGGGGAATCAACGACGAAAGTCTTCCACGAGAGATAGACAGATAGAAAGAGAGAAGGAGAAAGAGAAAGCATCGTGAGCCGTTGATAATTTTGTCGGCCGTCATGCAGTTGTCGCGTTCAAAAGCTGCAACAGCATATACGACAATCCTGTAACAATTAGTTAGCTCGATACCTAACCGATATATGCATCAGTCAGACGTAATCGCAACGTTGCGGAAATCTACGGTTTTATCTTCCGAGTGCCCCGTTGTTTTACGTAGTAAAAAAGTTGTCGTCATTACCAATGCCAATCGCGACCGAAGAAACTGAGAATTTCCGAAAAGTACAATCGAAAAGAATTGCGCGGTTGTATGACCGCCGAGACGAGTGGCAGTCACGAGTCACGCGTGGTCCCTCTCTTTTTCTTTGCAGCAGGCGCCACTCCCGGCCTCAAGGTCGACCTTGATGATGGAGGCGGCACCAGCGACTCGCGATTGTCCGAACAAGAAGAGGAAGCGATCGCCATGTCGATGGTGCCGGCCGGTTCCTGACAACATCAGGCCAGGAGCCCCGGCGACGGCAAGCTCCTGGCCCATCCCTCGAACACTGCCATAAAGTTGTCGCCAGGTCATCATTCGCTGCCACGTAAGAAGACGTTGGATGCCGCCGGCAGAACGGCGAGTAACTCGTCGTCCTTGGGCGCCAGCGTTCAGCAGCAACAGTTCCAACGGGGCCAGCCATTAAGAAGAAGCTGTTTGTCGCCGACGCAGCATCATCATCTTCAACAGCAACAGCAGCAGCAGCAGCAGCAACAGCTGCCTCATCATCAACATCGACAGCAGGAGAGTTCATTGCACTTTGAATACTTTGTGCCACGCAGCGTTAGCGAGTTTAATCTCGCGGCCGCTGTGACAGACATGGCGGTACCACCACCACCTCCCGCGTCGGTCCTTAGACCTTCCTCGGCAATCACGCCATCGATTGTCACCAGCCAAACGCGATTGCTGGACGGTGGTAGTGGTAACTGCAATACTGCTACTAGAAGTCGCGAAAAAATGGTTACGTTCGAGGACGAAGGGGTCAGTTGCGGCGTTACTTCGACACCTACCAGGAAGAATCTGCCCACTCTAGATAATGTCTTTATGTGACGTGTGCCGCAGATTTCACGAATGCTGAGGCACTTACTACTGTGGATGGACGAAAGTCGCGGAATTTTCATGCCTCGATTCTAAAAAGACGAACAACGACAAATCGTCGAAATGTGTTATTCGGTAACGGAAAAACAATTATATGGACACGAGAATTATTTCTATACGAAATAAATGTGATTAGATAATATTACAACTGAGAAATATTGGCAAGGAATTGTTAAACCGATGATTATCAAGAAGTTCTTCAATTTGTCAAAAGAAGAAGAGAAAGAATAGAAGTGTATTCTGAGTACATAATTGAAGAACAGAGTTAGTTAATATCAAGAATTAAGAACAGAATCATATCCGATTATGTCGTGGAATATAAATACCAAGTAAAAAACAAGAACTTACTGATAATTGTACATAAATTCCAATTAAAAAAACAGAAAAAAAGCAAAGAAAAGGAACGAGAAGACAGCAGAAAAGATATCGACAGCCTTTGCAAAAGACTGCAGCACATCTGTATAACACAATCATATGGAAAGTAGCAAAGGAGTACTGCAAATACCAAATGTAGCAAAGAATGTGGAGAATATTAAAAGTCGATAAAGAAAACACTAAACGGAATCCGACATTAGGAAATATTTTGTTCTCGAATAGAAACTTTTATCAAAAACCATTTAATGTGAGTTTTCGGCACTAAAAATTGTTTTCTTATCACTACACGAGAAGAGATTGCCTAAATAATAGTAATATCCAAGACAATATTTAAAGGACGCTTAAGAGATACTCTAATTCTTTACCATAGATATCTTTCAGATCACATCATTATGACACATTTGTGTTGTTTTTAGAATTTTTATGTCTAACAAACTTTTAAAGAAACTATATATTCCAGTTAGTTTTATATTTAATTTGCGATGTTAATGTGCCACGCACAGAACTGTGCACTTCTGCACAAAAGCGAGAAATAAAAGACAAATGCCAACGCTCGAAAAGACAGAAGAAAAACAGAATTATTATAATCGACACCGAAGAACTTTCCACGATAGTGGAAACTTCTCCTCGGCCGATCAATGTCAACTGTATATTTCTCATTATTGATCAAGCAGTAATTATCATTGTCAAATTACTTGCGCACAGCGTAGGTTATCTGTCGAATATTCGAATTTTATGTCCAATAAGTCCGACTGTATTCCGAATATTACATGAATAGTTTGTATATATATATATATATATATATATATATATTCAAAAAATATATTGAATAATTCTAACTTGTACAATCATCCTATCATATATTAAATATACAAGCAGTTTTATATACAATATACATATATGTGTGTGTGTATACATATACATATACATACAGGTACACACACCATGCGTGCACGCGCTAAAACGCGTCTTATTCTTTTCAAATTTTAAATAATTTCATTGCACATCTATTATTGAATTCATTTACACGTAATCAAAATTTTAAAATATATAAATAAGAAGTAAGAAAATTGAAAATAAAACATCGATACATTAAAATCGAATGAAGAATGATTTACGGTAAGTTGATAAGAATTATTTTAGTAATTAAGATGTATACAATAACTTTTTATATAAGCAAAAATCATTATATTCATCAATTAATTCAAAATATAATTAAAGTTAATTCAAAATATTGAAATTTAATCCATCACTTTCAAATCATCAATGAATACTATTTCAGGAGGTATTTCAGATCCTGTCATAAAATGACAGGAAGACTTCTTTTCTTCTTTGATTAATGACTCCCGATCCCCTCCCTGGGTTCGATACGGCCAAGCGTTCTAACGTATAATCACACATACTTGTATGTACTTATATTATTGTATGTACTTATACTGTGGTATAATAGTGGATGAAACAAATGTGGTTGGTTGCATCAGCAACCTTCAAAAATTCTTTGAGACGAAACACGTCCGAACAATTTCGCTACCAGTTCGCGAATTGACAGGAAGACATGGTACAATGTGAGAGATTTATAGGCAGTAAATGGAAGAAGAGAGTAGCTAATCGCCATATGGCATCCATCTGCAGTCAAATTACAAAAACAAATTACAAATTACAAAAAACGATGTTATAAGTTGTCGCATTATCATATCCGAAAGTTACTATGTTGTCTGGCTGAACGTAACGGACTAAAATGTTCAAAAGGTTGAATTTTTTACAGAAATATCCTATAAATGTGAAAAAGTTGGAAGCATATTAAGAACCGCAAATGGCAGAGTTGTTTCGTTAGAAGTTGACTCCACATATAAAGTTCTTGGATGCTACGGAATAGGAAATTCCATAGAATTGTTTTGTTTATTATTTGACGCAATCAAAGACAGATTGGCGCGAAGATTAAAGAAAGAAAGGCGAAAGGCTCAAAAGTGAGTTGTAGTAAAAAGAAAATTTTAATTTATTTAAAAAAAAAAATTTAAATGTATATTTCTTTGTCATCAGGGAAGGGAATGGTTGGTTGCATCAGCAATCTTCTAAAATTCTTTGAGACGAAACACGTCCGAACAATTTCGCTACCAGTTCGCGAATTGACAGGAAGACATGGTACAATGTGAGAGATTTATAGGCAGTAAATGGAAGAAGAGAGTAGCTAATCGCCATATGGCATCCATCTGCAGTCAAATTACAAAAACAAATTACAAATTACAAAAAACGATGTTATAAGTTGTCGCATTATCATATCCGAAAGTTACTATGTTGTCTGGCTGAACGTAACGGACTAAAATGTTCAAAAGGTTGAATTTTTTACAGAAATATCCTATAAATGTGAAAAAGTTGGAAGCATATTAAGAACCGCAAATGGCAGAGTTGTTTCGTTAGAAGTTGACTCCACATATAAAGTTCTTGGATGCTACGGAATAGGAAATTCCATAGAATTGTTTTGTTTATTATTTGACGCAATCAAAGACAGATTGGCGCGAAGATTAAAGAAAGAAAGGCGAAAGGCTCAAAAGTGAGTTGTAGTAAAAAGAAAATTTTAATTTATTTAAAAAAAAAAATTTAAATGTATATTTCTTTGTCATCAGGGAAGGGAATGATTGGTTGCATCAGCAATCTTCTAAAATTTTCTGAAACGAACCACGTGGAGCCACGTCCGAACGTTCGATACTAGTTCGCGAATGCTAGTGACGATTCTAGTGACATCGAACAAAGAAACTATCGTTTAGGGAATAATCGAATTGAGAAAACATCGTTGGATAATCGATTCTGTAAAAGAAAAATAATCGATGTCAAAATAATCGACACGATATCGCCCATCCCTAATCATAATATTATCCCTAATCATAATATTACAGCATACCCAATTCGTGCCAATTCGCGAACTAATAAGAACGTGTTCGGACGTGTTTCGTCAAAAAGGATTTTTTGAAGGTTGCTGAGGCAATCAATCGCTTTCTCCCACATACGATCTTTGATTCATGGTCGTATCAGCTCCGGAGCTGGGAACCAATTTATTAACCTGAACCTGAATATCGCCTACCTTCGTTCCGTGTGACTGACTCTAAATTTGTTCCAGTTGAAGGTTCACCGTACATAATAGTCCCAATTGACTTCTGTGGTGCTCAGGATTCTTCTTAGTTTTTTAAACTCGAGAATCGGGAATTAGTTGGCCGCCGTCGAGCCGACTAGAGCCGACCGGTCAGAAGTGGTCAGACGACTCACGATCAGGTTGGCAGAATCCGCGACCGGCGGCGCGAGTTTACAATAGCGATATAATCATCACACGTCGATTCTCCTGAGTCACCACGCCCGTGAAGTTCGCCGCAGATTCTCTTGCCTTAAACATTAAACGCCTACTGCTAACTTCGGAAGTGAGAGAGGTAGAGATACCGTTCCTACATTCGCCATCGCCAGTATTTACGCAGTTGCGCGCGGGCAGTTGATCGTCCGGCACTATTGCGTTCTTGTCCGTCAGTGCGCCGACGTCGGAGATGTCACTTTGTGACGGTCCTGGATGGCACCGATTCGGGTGTTGATTTGCATGTGTTGATTTTCTTTGAAGAAACAGTCGATACGATTAACATGAGCAACATGTGGAAAGGCCGCAGTAGCATGAAGATGGAACCGACGGATCCAGCGATCATGAAGAGCCTGGACAGCAGTTTCGAGAAGCTGCCCGAGTTCAGTTCCAATTTGTTCTCTGCGACGGAGGACACCCTAAAGAACTCGTGCACAAAGTGCCATAATAACAACAAAAGTTTCCTGCTGATCGACGAATGGGAGAACCTGCAGGTCGCCGACGCGGAGGAGTTCGTGAGGAAGTTGAGCTGTACAAAGAGCGATGTTAAGGTCAAAGTCGTGTCGATATTCGGGAACACGGGCGACGGGAAGAGCCACACTATGAATCGGGTGTTCTTTAAGGATGAGGAGGTGTTTCAAACGTCAAACGAGCAGAACTGTTGTACGTTGGGCGTTTGGGCAGCGTTTGATCCGATTCTCAATGTTATTTGCTTGGACACGGAAGGGTTACAAGGTAGAATATACTCCGAGTTGTTATTGTTTGCTAAAGTTAATTTGTTCATGCTGAAATTAACAGGTTTATATTGTTTGTTTAGGTGTTACAAACAGTGAAAACGAGCGGACGAAATTGTTACTCAAAGTATTTGCGGTCTCCGATATTGTGATTTATGGAATCCATTCCGAGAGGTTAAACAGGGATCTATTCACATTTCTGGGTGCCGCGTCGCAAGCTTACAGCCGTCAATTTAAGGCCACCTTGCAAGCGATTGGACAGAAGGAAGGAATCTCCATCTCACCGAGCACGCTTGGGCCGAGTGTCATAGTGCTGCATGAAACTAAGCACACCATACCTTTGAACAACAGTACATATTGTTACTCTCTTAGAATGATAGTAATTTCAAACTGAGAAATTGTATTATTACTGATAATCATTTTACCATTCGTGATATGACGAGTCGATTGTTTCTTTTACAGATGGAGCAGAAAGTGCAGAAGACATCCTGAGGGCCAAATTTATACAGATGAGCCTCAAAATTGATGCTTTCAACTCTATTAAGTACATCGGTTTGCAGAGAGTGAATGACAGGATGGATTGTGAACAATTAAGATCCGCAATTGAGAGCGAATTGATCAACACGACGGTTCGCTCGGCCAGAAAGCCGCACTTGGTATATAACATGCTTAAAAGCCTGAACAATCAGTTGTATAGCGAAACCGAAAACGTTTCCAATACTCTATTCCCAGACCAGTATTTTACTTGTCCCGTCAAATGTCTGAGTTGCAATAGTACCTGTAATAACAGTATGGGACACTTTCGTGAAGGGAAGCCTCACAGTAGTAATACTAGGTTGGTATATAGATTTTTTTATACTTTAAAATTGCATTAATCAGTACAGAATAATTGTTCCTTGAATTAATGATGTTTTGTTGCGATAGGTGCAAATTCCAGTGTCAGTATGAAAATTCGACATACATATGCAAAAGGTGTTATAAGAATGGAAAGGAAATCGAGGTCAATAGACGGTATTATGAGGAAGATCAAGATAGCTGGTATAGTTTCGCTAAAAATGTCTGGTCGGGCTACGTCATAGACTGTCCAAATTGTGGAGAGATATACAAGAGCAGGCAGTACTGGTACGGCAATAATGGTGAGGATGTTGCCGTACGCAAGAAGGTCATGCACGTGTGGAATATGGTAAATAGTAAAAATAAAGATTTTTTTGTTCCCAATATTTTTTTTATGTCTATAACTATTGAATGAAGTCACTTTTTAACGTCCGTACTCTCTTTCAGTCAAATTGTTCTTTAGCTCCTCAAGTTACGGCGCAGCGGGTTATTGATAGCGTTTCGTACATCACTGAAGCTGTCACAAGTGTTTCTCTGCAGCCGACGAAAGCGTTGAGAGCATGGGCCGCGGATCAAATCGCACCGTCTTATTGGCGACCGAACAACGAGATAAAATACTGCCATCAATGTAAATACATGTTCAGTCCCACGGACGATAAGCATCATTGCCGTGATTGTGGGGAGGGCTTTTGCGCGCTCTGCTCGTCGAAAACGAAATGCGTGCCCACTAAAAACTGGTACTCGCCCGTACGGGTTTGCGACGCATGCTACGAGAAAGAGACAATAAATTCCAGCGTTGATTCTCTCGAACCTACCGAGGATGTCAGCGTGCGAAAAGTGACGGAGCACGTGGTGTCAACATTTAACGTCGTTGGAACAGTGTTTAATTATTCCAAATGTAAGTAAAAGCATCGATTATGTTTCATTAGTACTACAAATTCGTGTAATTCTCAAATAAATTTTGAATATTTTCCATTTCCACAGCGTTTATAAAAGATTCTGTACGACCGTCTTACTGGATACCCGACTCGGAAGTGATTCATTGTTGCGTCTGCGAACGGAATTTTTCCTCGAGGGTTACTTTACATCATTGTAGAGCTTGCGGGCGTGGAGTGTGCCAAGAGTGTTCGCAGCATCGTAAGCCTGTACCCCATCGAGGATGGGATCATCCTGTCAGGGTATGCAATGCTTGCGTTTAAAATCATTTGAAGGCGTGCGTGTTAAAGGAAATAGATCCCAAAAATATAGATTTCGCAGAAAGAGAAAATGTCCACTTCAAACGAAATAGATTTATTTTATGTAATTGCTTTTTTGTGTTTTTATATTTACCGATTTAATTGTGAGCATAGAATATCTTAGATTTGTATGGCCAAATTGAACAGTTGACCATAGTTTTTTTTTAAAGGACTTTTTAATGTAAACTAGAATTTTAACTTTTTTAAATTTTAAATAAAATTTTCAACCCGATGTTTTTTATTTCCGGCATTATCTCCATCTAACAATGCATTATTATATTATATATATATATATGTACGATGTGCATTTTTTATGCTNAAACATTTGAAAAATAAATTTACATATTTTTGATATTAAATAATATAAATAATATA
>JAJVSH010000204.1:147841-207783 GCA_021460005.1 Tetramorium alpestre | reverse complement strand
TATATGTATATATAAAATATAGCTTTAGCGTTTGTATATATGTATGTACAGTATTTTAATCTTTTCTGCTAATAATATCAATAGTAGTAGGAAGAAGACCGTTTTACAAGAAATGTAAATTTCATGGCTGTGACAATTGTAATACCGGCATATGGCATTTTGAAGACATATAGGTAGAACGGCGGATACGCGTTAACGTCCCCTTGAAAGTGGGAACTATTATTTTTATTCAGTTCTGTACATTATGATAAGCAATTGAAAATAAAGTTCCAAAAATGAATCCTTGCCTTATTTATTACCTTTATTTGAAGATACTAGTCATTTTTACAGATAATACACGCCGAAACCAGTCTGTAAGAGTAATATCAAGAGACTGAGAAAAAGAGCGCAAAAACTTCTGAAAAACTGCGATATATAAACGTTTATAAATAATTTTCTAAATTATATGTAAGATATGTAAAAATGAGAATGCCGACACACTTTTATGCACAAAATGGATAGCTATTAATGCATAAGCATTCAGTTAATCCAAATCGCAAGAAGAAATTTTTTGGTAGAGTATAAGTGGTTCGGTTTTTACTTAACCACGCAACGGAAATTTACAATCATTCTCACCTTACTCACGGATAAATATTTTAACAATAGGTGCAGCTTGTTTACTTTTATTATATATTTTATTATATATTTTATGGGCGTTGTGCATGTTTTAATATAAATTTAGAATTTTATCAAA
Source organism: Tetramorium alpestre (assembly GCA_021460005.1). Classification (NCBI taxonomy): domain Eukaryota; kingdom Metazoa; phylum Arthropoda; class Insecta; order Hymenoptera; family Formicidae; genus Tetramorium; species Tetramorium alpestre. The sequence goes on along the minus strand of JAJVSH010000204.1, from coordinate 207,050 downwards.
TAATAAGGTTAAAAAAATCTTGTCAAATAGAGAATTCAAAGTACATATAAATATTTATATTTCAAAGAGGAGTTATGTCTCTTTATTTCCTTATATCTTTTATTATCAATTTTACAAATGTTTCTTCAAGTAATTTCATCAAGTGATCATATTTAGTATCAAACGCTGTAATATACAGCAGCTAAAACGAAGAGATTTAAAAAATGGACGTGAGAATATTACACAACAGAAAATTTCGAGTCAATAAAGTGTAATCGTTATGGAGAAGTTATTCTTTATTGAATGCAAATCTTAAAATATTACTTAGGGCTACCGCACAAATTCTTCAAGTAAAGCGTTATGTTACGTTAAGTATAGATCTCAAACTTAAATACGTACGTAAACTTAGACTTCAGTCAATGCACAAGCAAAATCATAACGTAAGCTGCGTAACCTACGTTAAGATTTTCTTTGTGCGTTGATTGAAGTTTAAGATTACGTACGTATTTAAGTTTAAAATCAATACTTAACGTAACGCTTTATAGAAGAACTTGTGCCGTAGCCCTTATGCGGTATATACATAACAGAATTAGACGAACATCCAGAATGTGGCAACAGAATTCAAAATTATGAAATAGCAAAACTGTTGGCAGTGTGCAACCATTGTAAAAAATATTTAATTCTGCAGCATATAATATGTATAATATGTATTTTAACAAATCATTTCATCTCATCTGTAGATGAATGTAATTTAGAGAAGACAAATGTAAGAAGATCTCTTAGCTTATCTCACTCTTGGACAAGTACACAGGCAACAATGCGACGTGTAAAAAATATAATAAGATTTTAAAATTAAATATTACAGCAACATCAAGTTTAAGGAACCACTTAAAAAATTTATTGTTCTCGGGTAAGTATTTACTCCACAAACAATTAAAATATTGGTAAGAGATAAAATAGATACGCTGAAATAGTATCTTAAGAAAATATAAGAACAAATTTTCAACACGTCACAGGTAAATAGATAAATAGACATACCTTTCGGCTTTGAAAAAAATATAATTCAAACATTATTTAAAATATACCATATTACAAATTTAACGAATAATATAAGAATAACATTTTAAATTGTATAGATTTCAACTAGTATAATTTCGACAAAAGAAAGAAAAACAGAAAAGTGTTGAATAAAGAAAACTCACAAATTAAATATTAACTTTACAATAGAAGTTTTCCCACCAAGGTAAATCGCATGCAAAAAATGATGGATATGACGCTAGAAGATACTTATTTATGGCTAAATTTTTCTTCTGATTTGTTAAAAAGAAGTTAATTAATAAAAATCTACGATTAGTCTGCGTCTACATTGTTTATCGAGAAGAGCCAATTCAATGTTTGCAGTTACTACGCGCACGGCGAGGCAATCACAAAATGTATTGTGCCGTTTTCTATCGCTGAATCGAAGGTACGCTCATTCGCAGATCTTTATTAATTATTATCTTATTAATTATTGCGACAATTACAAAATGATTAAGGAGTTTTTCTATTCAGTTTAATTCGCTCTACTAACTCACAATAATATTAAACGGGAAACCTTTTCATCTAATCTTTCTATTTTCATATGAAAATAGAAAGATTAGATTCCAGACAGATTTTTTAGATTTGCGATTTTTTAGAATTTAAAATCAGTAAATTCTATTTCTATATTATTTACAAAATCAATTACGTTACAACGGGGAAATGTTCTAACATTATTTCGAAGATTTTATTGTATAAGAGAACAAATATATGCATAAACGGATGCGTATTTATATAAGAAAGACAACGTTTATTCGATTCATAAAAGCGTTTTATATCATACATACAAATGCAAAGTGAACGGTCATTATAATTAAAAATATTTGGTTTTTATGTATGCACACACACACGCGCGCACAATTCTCTACGCTATTTGGGTTCAGTTATTATCGTTGCTAAAAAATTTTATGTTTGACTTATTGTAATAATTGTTTTTTTTCCTTAATATTGTAAAATCCGCAAAAAGGGAAAGAAAAAAGAATTTTCAAAACGTATTTTGGGACACAAGTATGCAAACTTCTCAGGGCCTCAAAAATATAAGTTTATCTAAAACAATTATTTGAATATTATGTATGTACACTGACCGGCAGGAATGGTGTCCCTCAGCGGCTGGTGTGGGTGTGTGTGAGCCGAACGCGACGAACGCACACACCGAAGTGCGTACATACGTGTGTCTCTAGACGCGCGGATCGAGGAGCGAAGGGAAAAAGTAGTGGGGGGCCGTCCGATGTCGCATCTTTATCGCAAGATGCACAATCGAGAGAGAAAGCAATGCAAGACGTGCTGGCGACTGGCGGTGTCCCTACGGCACCTACGGCTGTCTCACCCTCGCCNCTTGAATGCAGGGCGTGCAGGTGAGATAGCTATAGTGACACCGCGTNGTCTCTATACGTATCTCGTTNCTTCTAATACCTCTCGCGCTTCTTTTCTTTAAGAGACACACGTATGTAGGCGTTTCGGTGTGTGGGGACACCATTCCTGCCGTTCAGTGTACATACACACGGCGTCATAAATGCCTACACCTCTGAAGTTGGCTGCGTTCAGAGTTAAAGTTCAGAATTAAAAAATATTAATTTTTCACAAAATGGCAGCAGTTTGAAAAAAAAATTTCAATTTTGACCGAAAAATCGGCCTTAATTTGTTTATATATAAAAATATTGTTGACCAATCTTAAAAATCATGTGTACTTCTCTAACAAATTTAATGCAGTTAATGAAAAAATTTGTTATATTGTCCTAGGTGCTGATGTTCGTGACTTATATTTTCGCCCGCAAAAAAGGAAACGTTTTCGGTCTACCTACCATTGGGATGCCATTTTGTATTTTTTCCAAAACAAAAAATTTTTTTGTATACCTTATGACATGTGTAATAATTCCTCCAAATATTTTCATCGCTTTATTAGTAGAATCTAAAAAAATTTCCAAATAAAGCCTTAGTGATAGATCAAACAGATGTAAACCTCTTAAACTCTACAACTTTTGTTTGAAACATTTTTCTATAAAACTTATAGTATTTGAGATTTTTCAGGGGTCCGGTATTTTTCGTACATCCTGTATTGTAAGTGTCTTAATTATGACAATAAATTAGACTAATTAATAGACAATAAAATATCTTATTTTTTTGCAGACCGTGCTGACTGTTTAATATTTGTTTATATTAAAAATGGCATTTATTTATTAATTTATTGTTGAATATTTTGAAAAGTATAATTAATAATGATTTAGTTGACAAACAATCAGATGACATTTTTTACAGATAAGTATTAAATTAATTGAAGTTTTGAGGATTTACAAATAAGACTACTTTTTTACAAGATGAATAATCCTAGATAAAAAATTTGACGTAAATAATACTGTACGACAAACTTTAATAGTTTTTTTATAACACAAGTGTGAATAGTGATTTTCAATGTATTTTTGTCTGAACATAAATTCGTCATCCAAATTTGGTTATCACGTCACAATGTTGAGAAAAATGGCGTTAAAGTGACCAAAAATAACGGTTTCGAGGGTTTCGTATCGATATAATTTTTCCTTCTCGAAATAATAATTTGAACATAGCTCTTTTTCCTATACATAAAAGACACATGCAAAAGATATTTTAGTCTATCTTAATACTGCATTATCTGCGAAATAAGTGCTATTAAATTTAAATATAATAATATAATAGATGTGCGTCCTAATGCATCCTTCATTACCATAAACATGCTGCTCCATGTGTAATCTGAGTGTTGCACAAAATTCGAAATATCTTGATAATAAAAAATTATATCGAAACGAACGCATTTTAAAACTAAAGTTGATACTTTCGAACAAAATTTGAAAAGAAACTTGACCATTGCTATAACCCCAGATAGCCAAGTCTGCCGAAAGCAGATAATGCCAAGTGTCTGATATCAATTGCTGTCAACAAAACCTCTACAAATTTGGTACAAAAGTTGTTATTACCGATTAAGTTATCAAATTGGTACCAAAAATCGAGCAGATACTGTTCATAGAATCTGACAGCAGATTGACGGCAAAAACCGAACAGGATTTGACAACCTGACTTGATGTCAGATTGTCGGCAGAAACCGAGCAGGATCTGCGCGCGCGCAATCTGATGGCAGATTGGCAGCAAAAATCGAACAGAATGCTCTCTATTAAATGAACTTGCAAACTTGTATAAGTTCCACAGTTTCACTTACGCCGCTAGGAGTCGCAAGGGCTATACACTTTCGCGTAAGTAAAATCCGTTTGATTTGAATATATATACAAGCTTTATATTAGTNTCTAATCTAATTGAATCACGAAATTGATTCGAGANATTAAATTTTGAAAATATAATCAATGTTGTTCTCAGTGAGGATTCTTCGCGCATATGCACGTTGAATGTAATTTCACTGAAGCATCTAACTTTTCTGGATACTGTCTTAATTTAAATATATATAGTTTTAAATTTAAAACATCAGAGTACACAAATTAATATAATCTAATTTAATAAATGTATAATATTAAAATCTCAGAATCTACATATGTTAGTGAAATAATAATTCTTAATATTAACATTTTTTTAATATTAACACATTTNTGAAACGAATGTGTGCTGCTTGGAAATTGTCAAATGCTAAAGATTCTGCTCCATTTCTGCTGCCAATCTGCCTTTAATTCCTTTTAAAGCCCTATAAATCTATTTAAATGTACATTTAAATGTACATACATATTACAATGGCTAAATACTGCAGATTCTGCTCGGTTTCTGCTGCCAATCTGCCATCAGATTGGGCGCGCGCAGATTCTGCTCGGTTTCTGCCGACAATCTCATGTCTAGTCAAGTTATCAGATCCTGCTCGGTTTCTGCCGTCAATCTGCTGTCAGATTCTGTGAACAGGATCTGCTAGCAAATCGTAAGCCTATTGCGGAAATAACGGATGCCAATTTGCTGACAACTTTTGTGGGAATCTGTTGCCAATCTGCTGGCAAATTTGGCGCATTTTGCTATACAAAATGCTATACAATATTTATTGCTCACATAAATTTTCAGAAAGAACTAGTATGTAAATATTCTTTTTAAATTGTAAATTGCTTATCTTACCGTGAATTTTCGTGACGCACAACGTTAAAATAAACTGTCTACACTGGTAATCTTCTTGTCTCTTTTTTTTTCTTATATTATAATTAGAGATATGTCATCATTGTGATAACCACTGTACTATGGTCACTTTAACATAATAATTTTTTGCTGCAGACAATCTATATAAATGGAACGTATTGCTTGCTGACCGGTTACTTTTATTACGAGAGTCAATGCAGATAGAAGAGACGATGGCTCGGATAAGTTTCATCGTGACGATCATCGCCGTTGTGTTGGCGTGTATATTCGCGGAGGAATTATATTCAGATCGGTATGACGATGTCAATCTCGATGGAATTTTGGCGAATGACAAACTACGATTACAATATTACAACTGCTTTGTAGACATCGCACCGTGCAAGACAGCAGATGCGAAATTCTTTAAAGGTATATTATGCTCTATATATATATACACACACACACACACACACACACACACACACACACACACACACACACGAAATGCTCTAAGTTTATATATATTTTTTTCCTTTGCTGTTTTCTGATTAATTTAGAATTGATTTTCCTTAACAATAGTAATTAATGTGTTTGTANACACACACACACACACACACACACACGAAATGCTCTAAGTTTATATATATTTTTTTCCTTTGCTGTTTTCTGATTAATTTAGAATTGATTTTCCTTAACAATAGTAATTAATGTGTTTGTAGCTTTTGAGTAATTAGCGACTGTTAATGAGAAATCTAGCTAGATATAAAAGNATTGTAAAATAATAATNGAAAGAAACACTCTTCANTTAATTTCATGTAAGTTTTACAGAGTTTCAATTTAAAATAAAAAGAAATCTTTTTATCGTAAAGATGATTAAACTTAAAAACTAAAAATAGTTTATAAAATTATATTAAAAACGTATAGGAGGTATATAAAAGCAGTATAAAAAATTAATAAAATTTAATACATTGTATTTTTATTTGTTTTAAGAATGTAATGTAAAATTTGTTTTAAGATTGTGATGTAAAATTAAAAATTTTTTTATTAATTAGTTTGGATGTTGTAATATTTAATTTTATTCAACTGCTATTTTATACTAGAACTGGTGATTTGCTTCGAAGTCTTCGACATTCGAATTTCGATTCTTTTGAAGCTTTAAATCTTCGAAGCTTCGAAGTTCGAAGTTAACTTCAAAGCTTCGAATTTTTGAATTTTCGAAGCCTCGATCTTCGAAGTTAACTTCGAAGCTTCGAAAAAATTTATTCGTGCTAATAATATTTATTTTCCGATTATTGAATAATCAANAGTCATAACGCACATATATATAGGTACGATGCGCCCAACTGACCATTCGATATCTCAAGATTTTGACATGACCAGGCATGTCTTCCTGCCAGTCAGTGTATGTATGTACACAATAGCGTGTATATGCAGAATACTTCGTTTGTGATAATAGCATAAACAAAATTTATATAAAATATAGTTTACATAAAATAGATTTACGATTAAGATTTATTCTAATGATCGTAATTTTTTCTAGTTTTTTTACGTTTTATGGTGAGGAAAATAAGTATCATTAGCACGAATAAATTTTTTCGAAGCTTCGAAATTAATTTCAAACTTCGAGACTTCAAAGATTCGGAGCTTCGAAAGAATTGAAATCAACTTCGAAGCTTCGAATCTTCGAAGTCATAAATAGCCCTATTTTATACATTTTATATGGAAAAATATGGTTCTATAATATATATATGTATACATATTAATTTTTCAAAAAGTAGATTACATAAAAATAGGTTTATATATATATGTAGGGGAAAGTTGCCAAATGCGTACCATTTAATGTAAGCTATTTTTGGTTATATTTTGCATTTGGTACGTTTTGGAATGCAAATAAACATTGGAAATTGTAGTTTGATATTTAAGACACCTATTATTACAAGTTAAACCTTTCACTAATAACGAATTAATGGGTTAGAAGTTCTTCTGTAACATGCTGCAAAAGGTACGATTTAGCAAACCTCTTAAATCGTATCTTTTCAAAAAGTATTAAATTTATGGATCAAAATAATTAAAAATATAAGATTAATAAAAAGAATCATAAACTAATATCTGTTTTATTTATAATTTACCAATAAAATATTTAAAAAATTAATAAATAANAGTAAAAATTAATAAACAATGAAAAGGTTAGGAAATGAAACTTGCTTGAATTTATTCTTGCAATTAATATACATGTTTTCATTTATATTAATTAGTTTTATTATTGTAAATTTTCAGTTTTATATTGATATATTGTATTGATTATATTGATATATTTCTAATGGTACGATTTAGGAAACGAGATAGATTTTATAAAAATATCAATATAATTTTTACAATTGTAAATATGTATAGGTATACTATGAATATAAGATATTTAAAAATAAATTCTTTCAGAAAAATATAAAATTTCAGTGAAAAATGGCATGATTATATTATTATCAGCTATAATCAGCTATATATAAAGTAATCAAAAATTTACATCAGCTGTACCTGTTTCTTTAAAATCCTGATAACATGCACAAAATAAGATATAACATGTTCATTTTTCGTTTATATTACTCATTTTTCATTTCCTTCATATTTTGGTTAATAAATGTTGCTTATATTAATAAATATAATATAATAAAACTATAAAATATTGAAGAGGACGATTTAGGAGACCGGTACGCATTCAGCAACTCTCCCCTAAATATATAGTAGAAAAAGCGATGTAATTTATTTAAATTTTATTTATTCATTTAATTTAAATATTGAAAAATTTATATTAAAAATTTGATTAAATTTACGAACTTTTTGAGAATTAATTTAGTTTCTACAAATCAATTGTACCCGCAGAGGGAAATATATCTTATCTTACAAATCAATTATTTCTCACTATACAAATAACGGATTATGTAGAAATAATGTGGCAGAAAAAACTTATAAAAATATAAAGAAACATTTCCAATTAAAAAAAACAGTAATAATAATATGTATTTACATAATTTGAAATAACTAATACCAATATAATAAAAATATGTCTTTCTTTATAAATTAAACATTTTAGCTACTCTTGTGAGCTGTTGTATATCACATACATCCTGAATTTTGTGCTTTGAACTTGCACCTAGAAAAAAATCGAGTAAGAACTAAACTATTAAAAGAGATTTGCTGTTCAAAAATGAAACTTTCTTTTATTATGTGTATCAAGTGTGTACATATGTACATATGTACATACAAGATAAATTAAAAGGATAAAAAAGATATAATATCATTAATTAATATTTATTATTATAATATTATTGTTGTTCGTCCAATATCAATCCGTCATTATGGAATATTATTTCTAGTTTAGACAATATTGATTTATTTTTTGAATAACCAATAATTATCATACTGTTATGTGCCGCAACTTGTCTTAAATATTCACAATTTCAAGTTCTTAAATGTTTTTAACAATTTTCTTAAATAAATAATATCTAAAAAACGATATCCAAATGGAGAGAGAACTATAACTCTAATACTTTATTCCCTTTATTTACTTAGATTCTTATTCCAAAACTCATTAATTTTGTCTAAATTTTTTTTGTACTTTCAAAATCCATTATCATTATAAAGATTAATCTTATCTAAGTAAATCTAATTTTTTTATATTTACTTCCTCTCCTAAGAAAACACGTCAATCTCTTTCTATATTAAAAATAGTGTTCTGTTATTGTTTTTTTCAACGAAAATTTTACATATTTCTTTAAAAAATTCCTCTAATACTAGATATCGTTTAAAGTGATATGTATCTTCCCCTGACTCTCATAACTTTGATGCACACAGTTTTATTTAATTTTAAATAAAATTTTATAAAAGGATAATTTTANAATTTTTATTTGTTAAAANATTATGTCGCATTTNGNACGTAACAATGTGCGAATAAATTATTTTAAATGAAAGAAGCAGATGTTTGAAATATGTCTTCCGATAGACATGATTAAAGACATGATTAAAGTATTTGTGACTCCGTACGTAATACGTACGTATGTAATACATACGTGTAAGAAAATATTTGCACAAAAAAATGCGNAATTTTTANTCNTTTATTCGAAAACAGTATCAATCTTGNTGCAACAATAAAATNTTAGAAATAGAATAAGTCTACTCTNTTAAAGTCAATCAGTGAAACTTCAGTGAAACTCACTGTCAATCAGCGATTGTACACTGATTGTCAATGATAAGTATATCACTGAAATTTCTCAGTGCTATACTTATCACTAAAATCAGTGATNATACACTGATTGACTTTAAGAGAGTATTTATAAGAATTAAGTCTACTTCAGTAAGTTCTACGAATAGATGTTTTAGCAATAGCATAGATTTCTGAGAATATGTATTTTTTGAGAATTNAGTATTTATAAGAATTAAGTCTACTTCAGTAAGTTCTACGAATAGATGTTTTAGCAATAGCATAGATTTCTGAGAATATGTATTTTTTGAGAATTTATGATAACACATATCAACAAGTTTCGTATCAAGTGATTGTCGGTTTGAGGGTTCGACGATTTTGCTACAATTTTCGAATATTGTGGCATTTTGAAATACCTGATTTCCTTTTTTTCTATTTTTATGGATTTTGAATAATTTTCCATGTTTTATGTTAAAACGGATAAATTTTTATTGTGATTTTAGAAGTCCTCGGTGAAGCTATGCAAACTCAATGCAGGAAATGCACCGAAAAACAAAAGAACCTTTTAAACCGCATGGCCGATTGGTATACAAAAAATCAACCTGAACAATGGGAAGCCTTAGTTAGGAAGGGTCTAGAGGATGTACAAAAGAAAGATTAAAGGACTTGATTTAATTATCGATAACAAAATATCGACGAGACTATAAGAATAATCACGAAACAGCCATTTGTGGAATTATTAAATCCTTTACATCTGAAAACTCATTGTCCGGAGAAAAAACTAATTGGAATTTTTTGAGTACTGTACTGTAGTGTTATATTATTAGAGAGAGAAAGAGAATAATGATGTAAAATATAAAATAAATGTCAATATTGTTTCTCTTATTATAATTGTCAACTCTTAGCACTTGTATGCATATTCTTATTTTGTAAGACTATAGAAGAAAGTCACCAATACCAGCATATTAGTTTGTTTTTGAACACTCTTTCCACTGGGTACAGTTACGACTCCGCCCTATCCATCTACTCCTTTCCTAAAGGTTCGCTCACTTGCGTGCGTGAATCGTCAGTCTTAGGCCGGTATTCATAGTCAGTTCTTATATTTAAGATCATCTTAAGTATGTATGTACTTAATTTTCTTTTTACGTAGTTTCTTCTTATGCACGATTTTTTCAAGTGATATTTTCCAAATAACGCGATTTGTTTCTTACGCGGTACAAAAAGAGAGTTGAATGTATTTGTCCCGTCATAGTTCCTCAGTCTAGATCTAAACAGGACGAGAGCGAAGTTTTCCGTTCGAGTTGAATTACGCGCGCGCGATGCAAATCGCGGCGAATTTATATCGAATCGCGATTGATACGCGTGGTGGCGGCGGTGCCCCCGGCGGGGACGTCCACGTGATGACGTCAAACTATGGCGTCTCGATCAGCTGGATGTTGTGTAGAGTGTGCCTGCCTGCGATGCCCGTCTCGCGAAAAGTAACGGAGACCGCCGTCTGCCCGCCGTGATACCGTGAGTTATCCGTCCACCATTCGGCGATCATCGTGATCGACGACTTCCCCGCGATCCCGCACCCAGGCGGCTTCGATTCCTTCTCCGCGACGGAACCGCCGCCGTCGCGACGCGGCCACGCGAGTGCGAGACGCGTCGAGAGAGACGCGGTAAAAAAAAAGTGCGTACTCGCGGATACTCGCCTCGATAAGGGCGAGGATCTTCGTGCAAAGAGGTCCATGTGAGAGATTCGCGCTCGCGACGGAGACGATGGCACGAGCCGCGCACGGATCGCGAATCCGCTCCGCGGATCCGTCCTTCCGCCACGCAACGTGGTGCCCGCGCGACGTGGCGCGACTCCGCGGGGCCGACGCCGTGAGCGAGAAAGTGGAGTAGCACCGATGGAGCGTGGAAAATCGGGCGGAGCGCGAGAATCCGGGTGACCCGCGGGCCCCCTTGTCCGCCGCCGCCGCCGCGGGGTCGGCGGCGGCTGCGGCGGCGACACTCGGTTTATCTTATGTAATTGCCGCGAGTGTGCATCGCTCGCGACGCGTCGCGTGGCGTGGCCATTTTCGCGTTCGCCCGGGCGTTTCGTAATCGTTATCAGCTCCATATCTGGAATTCGGCGAATAATGCAGGTCGCCCAATTCCGCGCTGAGGATCCCTTTTCCGCGCGACTTCGCGAAACCCCCCCGAGGAACGCGGTCCTCACGTGCTCGTCGTCGCTCCGCGACGTCTGGATCGTCCGACGTCGCGATTTCTCCGTGAAATCACGAGATCGCGACTCGATCGAGAATCCCAGCTGCGTGAATCCGCTAAATCGGCCGCGAGGAAGATGACGGGGACGGCGAGCATGTTGCCGGAGCTGCGCGACGCGGGTGGACACCATTAGTTGCAAATTTCACGGGGCGAACGGAGAGTGAGGAGAAGGGGGGAGACGAGCGAGTGACGGCGATGACGATACGACGCGACGCGACGCCGCGCCGCGTCGCCGAAGATGATGACACTCGTTCGCGGCGTGTCCCATTTGAAATTCCGATGCGCGATCCGCGTGATAGCGCCGGCCATTTTGTCGCTTATTAGCCGCACGGATAAACAATCCGTGCCGAAACGTGACTCGCCAGCTAGCGCGGCTCACATGCGCGCGGACGATTTCAATTTCGCTCTCTCTTTCTCTCTCTCTCTCTCTCTCTGTCTCTCTGTCCAACCCCCGTCCCCGCGTCACCGCCGCGCGGCACCCCAAAAATAGAAAAGCGCGTCCGGGGGCCCCCATTTTCTTGCCGCGCGGATTTTTTATGTCGTAACGCGATATACCGCGGCAACGGACGATGATTCGCGAGGCTCCCCCTTGGCCGAGTGTTCCCACAGGCGATATCCGGCACAAGATTTTTTTAATGTCATCTGGAGATATTAATAGACTTTCCCCAAGTCAACAAGAGTTTCGAGCGCCCTTATAATTTTATAAGAACGTAAAAGGGGGAGAGAAAGCGTTTTCCATCCGTAAGCCGATATGTGTACTAGAAAGGGAAAGCTCTCACCCTATCATATTATATTTATATAGCTTTCCCCACGAGAGATTGTTCCTTTTTTTCTTGCGTCGTCATTTCTGCAACACCCTGTATAACCCTGAATTTTAAATATTTTTTAGTAAATGTTAACTAATAGTAACATTCATCAATATTTTAATTTCCCACTTAACAATATAAATGTAATAATATAACAAATGTACATAATTACATTGTTGAAAAAGAATTTACAATATTGATGCAATGTTACCGTTAGTTTATGTTTACTTGAGTTTACGTTGCACGATTCAGATGCAAGTTACATTTATTTTTGGATACAAAACATTACCATTATGGAAAGTGATAGTACAACTTTTTCAAGTTTTCATTTCATATCCTATACAGCGCAAAACTTGCAGTTACATTATAACAATATTGTAACAAGATAGCAATTTTGCAGCAATATTGCTACAATGTAACTGTAAGCTTTGTGCTGTATGGTGTGAAATTTAGATACTTATGCAAGATACAGAGAAGATACGGAGGGATAATTTCAATTTGTTTGCAGTGACCAGAAGACTCTATGCAACATGCCACCAGATAGGCCGGATGCATCGGGTATCGAAACTGACATAGCACTGAACTCGTCTCAGGATTACAATTTCGGTGAGAACACTTATGCGATGAACGACAAGGAAAAGGAGAACGCCAGCGTGTTGGCTGATACAAACCCAACCAACGAATGTCAAAGCGAAATTCCAAGGTGGGACAAATCCATGGAGAAGAACAATCAGTCGGACGATGAGTTGACGTCTCTCAGTTGGTTGCACCAGCAGAATTTACTTAAAGGCTTGGATATTTCGAACCCCTCCAAAGACATGAAGCACGAGAACATGCTTAACAACAATATCTGCGACGACATGGCAGACTTTTCTGAAAACACCAACTCCGTGTCGAGCTTGGATGATAGTTTCTGTCCAGGTAAGATGCGCGTATCAAAATACGTACCAATTGTGCTCGAGTATTTTTTATATTAACTTTATACTTTTTTTTTATTTGCGACGCTGCGCCGACAGAGAGTAATGGAAAAACAACCGTGACGCTGAACGGAAACGGACAAAACTATCCCGCCAAGAATTGTCAAAAGCCCGCGCAAATATTTCAGGAATCTGCGAAAAGTCATTGCAATATTTCGCCAAGTAATCAAACGAAGATTTCTTTGAGCAACAATAATTTGCCAATGTCTAATCGCAACAAGCATCCTACCCATATACCGTATGATCCTCATTTACACAGAAATAGCAAACCACCGTATTCATTCTCCTGCCTCATATTCATGGCTATTGAAGATAGTCCCGGAAAGGCGCTACCCGTGAAGGAGGTTTACGCGTGGATCCTGGAACACTTCCCATACTTTAGGAACGCTCCTACGGGATGGAAAAACTCTGTCAGACATAATTTGAGCCTCAACAAGTGCTTCCGGAAGGTAGAGAAGGCTCCGGTGAGTGTGCGTAGCAAATTTCTCTTCAAGCAAACTTACAAAATTATCGTTATCGTCGCATCACATCGAACGTTTATATAACTTTTAATTTTTTTTTTTTTTAGAGTTTAGGAAAAGGGTCGTTGTGGATGGTGGATGCACAATACCGCCCAAATCTACTTCAGGCATTGTCTCGCGCTCCTTTTCCTCCCCCAACAACTCAGAACTTGTCTTCGTCGGAAAAGGTGTCCAGAAAATGCGTAAATACACGTCTCCCAGATCCAGTTCTCTTTCCGTACCTATCCAAAAGACTGGCGTCTAGCAATATTAATGATAGTACAGAAACCGAGATTGATAGTGATGTCGACGCAGCGGCTGCCGCTATGCTCTCCTTCAAGCATGGACCTATCATTCTGAATCACAATAAAGGTATTGAATGTGCATGTTTTTATGCGAAATAATAAAAGACAGTCTCTGTATTTCGTTAAGATAATTTATATACTTATATATGTTAATATGTTTCAATATAGATCGAAAACGAAAATTGCCAGAATCGGAAAAGCTGGTGCCTGTAATTACCAGGAGTTCCAGTGAAGATCACACTTATAGCTGTATCGCGTCAATAAAGTTGGGAAGGTAAAGATATATTAATCTCGTCTGTGATCGACACGAAAATTACGCGATCAAATAAATTTTATCTTTTTCATTTGATTTTGTCCCGCAGCAAACATTCAAGCGAGGAAGAATTAAATCCAGATTTTGATGAACAAAGGAAGATTGCAGAAGGTGCGGACGCGCTTCTGAATTTGGCTGGCGTCAGTACAGCACTAAATCATAGTAGAACACATCATCATGTAACACAAGGTATTAATACGGCATCGAAATCGGAAATTGTCGCAAAACCAAAAAAACGTTCTACAACGAACGATTACTCGAACACGTCTGAGAAAAGACGTAAGAGATGGCGAGACTGGAAGGAAGGAAATCGATACCTAAAACAAATTAGGGGTTAACGTTGACACATTTTGTTACATTTCGAAAAAAAAGTGTACATTATCGGGAGCTTTCCGTTTGTGCGCGAGTCGAAGACACGTGGGAATTTTATCATCTAGTAATAAGAAAGTACTTTTGTTTTATAGTATTGTGAGTAAATTCCTCATCCATTTCCGAAATGTAAATCGCGTTAAAATCGATTTTCATGGAAATTTCTTCAATCAGGCCAGTTTCTCGTCGTAAACGAACACAACAAAAACACGCGCATGTAAATTCTTCCATGTAACTTGTAGTTATTCTAGTAAAAGAGAGGGTTGTTGGATTGCATTTCGAATTGATTGGTGTGGTTGCTCAGGGTTTACAACATGCTATATGCCAAAATACATTCGGTAGCACTAAACAACAAGCAATAATAGAGATGTAGTGTTAAAGAAATACTTTTTAAACACGCTGTTGAAACAATGATACAATTGAATAGTACGTGGAATATATATCGATAAAAGAAATTATATTATTACCTACTGAAGTAATAATAATCATTTTAGAACTGTTGCAAGACGATTATATTAAGTCATAGAGAGTTTAATTAATGATAAACTTCTATATCAGTTTTATTTTCTCTTTTTTTTGTAGATATGTATAGAGGCATAATCAACATCAACTGTCATGAAGCCTGTCCCAACAGTAACGAGACCTATTGTTTTCAAACGTAACGCGGCAATATTCGACATCACACAGCCCAGTTTGAAGCCCAGTGTGTTACCATTATTTTACTTCGAAGGGTGCTAGTCTCGTTATTTTTGAGACAGGTCAATCGTATTCAATAGAGAAAGAAAGAGATCGATAATATATTTAAAAAATGATTACACGCATACATATTTCTATGTATATGTGTATATATGTATATAAAATGTATGTATACGTGCATGTATATGCAGATGTACACATTGCACGCATCACGCCCGACATACTCATTCATGGATTTACAATCGGACTCCCAAATTCTCGACTCGAGACGAAACGAACCTTTTCGTTCTCCCTTTCGATTTGCGCATACACAAAATGCCATCGCGCACGCATTGTGCGTTTGTACGTGTCCATACTCTGTTCATTACTTATTCCACGTGTATGTGATAAAAGTGACGAATGTGAAATGGTAGGAAAGGAGAGGTATCGTGTTCACGGAGGTTCCACTAGTTAAGAATAAGGGAGTTTAATTGTATATATTATATTGTACATGTACAAGGTGTTCCCAAATTTGCGACGTGAAAACAGCGAGAAAGTTATGAGAAACAGTAAAGTTCATATTTTTATCATATTTCTCTTTAACTCCTAATGTCAAGCACTTCGGACTTTGTTCAGTACTGGCTGGAACAACTCGTTTGTCTTGCGATAATCATTCATAGAAACCGGTTTACAGTAATATTTCACGCGCCGAACAATTTAAAGATAAAAGTATATTCGCCATTTGCAAATAAACGATTATTTGATTGATTGCAGATTTTATCACATTTTTAATTCTGATTGGAAAAGATTTCAACAGTCGTGATTAAGAGGAATCTTCACGATTTAATTTTTCACAGACTTTATAGCGTTTTCGCACGCGAAATTGAGAGCATCCTGCATGTAAACACCACACCGTGTGCATTGTTGCGCATGTACAACATATGTGCCACAAACGTATTATCAAAAAAATCTCTAAAAAGAAAATAAAAAAGATATCGAGGTATACATTCAACATGATTTCAAAACGAAGAAATGTTATCATTTCACGTCTTTTTCTACTCTCTTTGTGGCTTTCAAGATGATTTTGAACATTGTTGTACATATGTAGACCTCCTAATGTATCCATAGACCAGTTTTCGTATTCAGTTGGAGACTGAATATATAGCGATATATCGTGCTGAGATGTTAATTAAAATCGGACGGAGATGAAAAATAGCGCTACATGGAAAGACAACCTATTTTTATAAAAAAAAAAATCGTAACACTAAGGAGAGAAAGAGAGGACGGAGAAAGGGAGGGATTTGATAATACCTTGTAATTGTAAGATATGTATGTACGTGTGCTAAAAAGACATGCGTAAAAATATTAGGCAAACTGGTCTTGTATACATTAATACGTAGTTCAATATAGAGAGAACATATATTTTTACAGGGCGCTGCCCGCGTGATAAAGGTTCTTCCTAATAATTCGCTGGTACGCAGTTTATTAGCTTAAATATCACTCTAAAAAAATATAAATAATTAGTGATTCTGAATGAGAGAGAGAGAGAGAAAGAGAGAAACGTAACTGTTGTAGCGCAGCCTGATACGATTTCTACATATCAATGTTCATGATGCGCGAAACATGCTCCGACAATTTCGTAAATCCATTCTATTTGTCATTTCAAAATCCATCCGGGATTATCCTTTGATATCGCGATGATCCTTTGATATATCGCTCAAAGAGTGCTCACCGTCAGCATTATAGAATGCTAGTTTCATAGCATAATTACGTATTACGTAACACCATTGGCATATGTAGGATGAACAGTGAATAATAATTTTAAAATATTTAACTTTCGGTTATTCTGTTTATATTATAAAGCAGTAGATCAGTCGTGACAAATTGGAAAGTCGAAAATCTTAATCGCCCGTTTGGGAGACATCTTCTAAAGAAAATAACAATTTGTATAATAAACAGGATGCGCTACATCAAATATCTAATGTGATTGTAGCTAGTCAGCTACACTAGAAGAAAATTCAATCTGGAGGTGCAAGAAAGAATGCCATGCTCAAGATGATAAATATCGAATCTATTTAATAAAAGAAAGAGAAATAATATTATTTAAATAAACTTTAAGAAGTCATCGACAGAATTAATTTCCAAGAATTTTCCATCTTTTAACTTGAAATTATTTTATGTATTTATGCTATACTAAACATACTCTGCTCAACATTACCTAATTTATATGAAATTTAGCTACAAGCAATCTTTTTATTATTTTTAAATTTTATTTTACTGTTATTATCTCTGTGATATATTGCAAGAATGAATACGATATTATCATTGTTATACTTCAGTGTATCCGAAGTTTTAGAATTCTATATATTATGTTGTTTAACGAAAGTTTTATATATTTATATACATATATATAAATATTATTATTAATTAACTGGCATTCTTACTCACACCTTGAATACTCTACCTTGATAACGACTTTGAAACAAGCTGGCATCTTCAAATTGATAATCGTATGGAAATTTAATGTTATAGCTTCACGATTTGTTAACATTCTCTTAGTCTAGCTCGTGTTTGCTACGACTGAAGATCTGCTCTTCCACGTATAGCTTAATTCTAAATTAATCGGCTATAGAGAGCGGGATGCCATTCATCGATCATAATACTGTGTAGCTAATCGATAGGTTAAAAAAAGCGTAGAATTAAATCGATTAGTCACATAATGTAAAGCAATACACCAGTAAATCCTGACATTGGGCGAAATACTCTAGTCAGCCGGTTTACCGTCAAAGGAATGGGCTTATGTGCAATCGCGTTAATCGCGGAGTCGGTACGACGAAGGGATAGACTGTTATTCTATAATTGCATTATAGAATGCAATTGTAGAAAGAATAAATATTAACATCTTTTCTTTTTTCCTTAACGACAGCGCCGACTCTTATTATACGATGTAAAGTCGCAAAATTCACAATTATTCGTACACGGTCGTTTTATGCGAGAATGCGCTATTATCACAACCGGCTGACGGGCGAAGTCATCCTATGACAGACACCAAAAACACAAAGTATGGAGCAAAACAGATTACGATGTGTCATTGTAACTAGCCAGGGACAATCAAAAGACATAATGTGTTTGGTTTGCTTCCATTACATGACATCGTGCCAAATGCAGAATCCTTTGGGTTTGGAAGATCAGAGATATGTTAATTTATATGTACACATAATATATATATATATATATATATTATATATATATCTACAGATTGTATATTATAAGAATTTTGTTGGCGTAATATGTAATATTATAATTATATATATATCATTATTATTATTATTATTACTCATTTTAGATGAATCATGCTGTAAAATGTTTGTTAAGTTTTTGATCTTGCTTATATATATCTTGAGTATATTTAATATTTTAGGCTGTAACCACAAGAAAATTTTATCTAATGAAACAAATGAGGAAAATTACAAAACTTGTTGATTATTTTATCCAGCATTTCTTATTTCACATAGCAATTATGATATTCTTTAATATGTATATAATATGGTACAATTAATTATTAGCAATATAATGATCATAAAAAAATGATTGAAAAATATAAAAGTTTTTTTCTGAATAATCTGGAACTAATTTTGCCTTAAAAAAATATTGGTAAGTTACATTTAAACATTTTGATAGAAATGTTAAGTATATAACAGTATAAAGTATTAACGAAAAATATATTTAATAAATACATTGAGATCTATATATATATACATGAAAATTTAAAATAACACCTCTGTAATAATCAATTATATAGGCTATTCAGATCCAATTCAATTAGATGAAATAATTAAGTTGATATTCATTCATCAAAAAGTTATTATATTCCATTAACTGTAGTATAAGGGATAAATACAAACTTATGACAAAAAATTGTTTACATTTGCTAAGTATTTGAGCGTTTCTTCTATTTAAGTTTCACTTTCTTTATTATATTTAGAAGGTGTAGAACTATATACGTTTCTTATGTCTTCTCTCCAAGATAATTGAGCACTATCATTGGACACTATCTTTTCATTTCTGAGAATTTTGTGATTCATTGAAGTATTATAACTATCTATTGTGTGCATTGTGCCATTCATACTGTAAGTCTGATAACCTGTATCTTGAACCAAGTTTGAGATACTTTGCTGCTCAAATGCGCCCGACATTATGTTACTTTGTTTATGACTTTCGCGTGAAAAACTTGCCGTTTCCGGTAGAAATTTTAACCTAATCTCATTATTGTGTTTCTTATTACTAAATACGACAGCGTTAGAATGCACATTATCAAATAAATTTGGTAATTCTTCCATATTAATGGAATCACATACGTTTGTTTTATCATTATTTATAATTATTAATTTACCATTGTCTTCAGTACGTTTCACATCATTTTCGCTATTGGATACATCTAAAACATATTTTTAACAGCATTATTACAAGCGTCTCTATTTTGCTTGTGATAGATTAATATTCTAATATTTTAATGAAAGATAGTGCAATAAGAATAAGAGAAAAGTAGTATAATTATTTAAAATTTACTTTTTTCTGAAAATAGTAAACGTACAATTAGATCTTTAAACTTTTTTCTTTCTATACTCTTCACTTATTTAACTGAATTCTTCAGAATTCTAACTGTAATGTGATGTGCCTTAGGCAAATATATACATTGATATTGGAAACTTTTCTTATCATTCCGATAGCCAAATCTGATAAAAATAAATTTAAAAAAATCTATTGCAAACTTTGTCGATAGAATGTTAGCAAAAATAGAATCTGATAATAATAGAATAAGATAAGAGAATCTGATTATAATAGAATATAATAGCAGATTATAAAAACTGAACAAAATATGCCGTTTCATAACCATTTAAACAATGTATTCTATTTCTAATGTTTATGAAATAATAAATTCTGCTCAGTTTTTCTGCCGACAAAACACGAATTTAATGCAGACACATATGATATCGAATCTATTGCGATATCTGAGTAAATCTGCTGCCAATCTGTTGTTGAAATTGCGAACAGTTCATGTTCAGAGGTAATGAGAAAGTTGTTTTCCTCATTTCGTCAGAGCAATAAAGATGTTATATAAGTGAAGACAAGAAAAATAAAAGATAAAAGAATATATTAAAAAATTAGGCTATAACAGAAAGCAAATTTACCTAACGAATGATAGCCGTTAACTGAATTGTGATCTTTTCTCTCAGCTATATCATCTGTGCTCATGTTTATCGTGAAGTTAAGCCGAGTGGCTGAAGAGCAATATTCGATTCTTTCGCGCAGCCTGTCGGTCTCAGTATCATGTATCGGCGACATGTTAAGTGGCGATAAGTCTTCAGATATAACTACGGATGATCCATTGTTTCGTCGCTTAGTTTGTAACAGTTTCTGAAATACAATTTTACATTACTTTCAGCGGAAATATAATTCATCTTATTTAATATTAAATAAGTATAGGACTAAAATATAAAACTGTACTCTTATATAAAATTATATAAAAGAATTATTTGAATGTACTGTTATTTACATACCTTTAATGGTGTACCGTGAACAAACATACCACTTTGAGGAGGGCTGCAAGTTAACTCGCTCATTTTAACTGGTGACAACGATGTAAAACTCTCGTCATTGTCAGTATCCTCATCATGACAGAAAAATAATTTTCTTCTCAATGAATTGTTGCTCGAATTTACATCGTCATTGTCTGCATTCTGTTCCTT
This sequence comes from Tetramorium alpestre, assembly GCA_021460005.1. Classification (NCBI taxonomy): domain Eukaryota; kingdom Metazoa; phylum Arthropoda; class Insecta; order Hymenoptera; family Formicidae; genus Tetramorium; species Tetramorium alpestre. The sequence continues at coordinate 185,783 of JAJVSH010000204.1, read as the reverse complement.
TAGATACGAAAATATTTTTATCAAAAGAGGTAACTAATATCGAGGTACTTTTATTTCAACAGCTACTTCAACCTGACCAACCTGAGTAAATGTGAAGAAGGGCTTCAAAACTTCTTCTACATTTGGAGGTAGATCCAGAGGTAGAGACAACACTGTCTGACTCCATGCTAAAAATATAATAGCGATGAAATCGATTGATTTTGAAACATTGATCTTCTGTTAGTCTTACCATCTTTTGTAGCTTTCGAAAGTTCCTGGGCGGAATCCATGTCGTTCAAAAGCCTGTTGGGAGTGTCTTGAGAGAAAAGCAGCCTATTCTCCTTCTGCCTGATGTCCCAGGGGCTGGGAATTATTTGATTCTGCTTGAAGAACCGATCTATAGCTGCCTGGGCCCGCGTCTCCAATTCCAGATCTGGAGAATGCATTTGTTGCATCGGTGACTCTTCGATCCTCGCCGGTTTCATGTGAGCCAGCTCATCTATGCTCCACGCAAACTCCGGTGATTGTTGCATAGGGCTGGGAACCTAAACATTACAGCAATTTTAGCACTCGTCATATTGTCGATCGCTCGTTATCTGGAGCTCCTGCAAGCAAAAGGAACCTTGGTGAACACGGTCGGGCTGATCGCGGACAGGTGCAATCTATTAATCAAGTCAGGTTCGAACGGGTTCTTAGTGATGAACTTCCTCAGCTTGGACGGCGGGGTGATGTGACTCGACAGAACGGAGAACGGCAGACCGTTTTGACACGCCAGACGCTTCAAGTGAACCTCGTGCCGCTTCACCGGGGTCCCACGCATCCAGGGACTGCACGCCAACGGACTCTCGCCCTTCCGCTTCTGGTTCGGCGTGCTCCGTCTCGCTTGTTCCATTGCGATCCAAACAATCTGCTCGAAGAAGCGAATTGCAGTCTACCACTCAACGTATTCGCACGCGATTCGAAATTCACACGATTCAGACTTTCCGCGGGGTTTCTTCGTTCAAACGTGAGATTTCGAGACCCTGCGAGACTTCGTCCGATTGTTTCGATCCGCGCAATGTATTTCGCGTACGTCACTTTTTGTAAATTACAAATCGGAGACGTCCATTATCCAAGCGATTGGAATTTTCGAACTTTTAAACATATCAGGTTCGTTTCAAATTGATAGAGTTCATTCGCAGGGCTTACAACTTGTCAAACGGGAATATCCAATAAGTTAAGGTGCCTTTTCAGGATGCATGAGTTGAAGAGTCCACCACAGTGACTTCTATACAGGGTATCCGATAAAGATTGAATCAACGCTCAAGAGCAGACGAAGCGGACTAATATCCATTTCTACCAATACAGATTAATTTTAATCTCTATTTAATTTTCTTTTCATCCTTTTCTAATTCTTGGAACTAAAAAAAGATAGAAAGTAAGTTAAATCAAGATTAAAGTTAACCTGCATTGATAGAAATAGACATAAATCGAGTCAATAAAAAAAAAAGGTAAAACTTCAGTATAACACTCTTATTTCTGATTTTCTTCTAATTTTGCAAATCGGCTCCTTTTCCATTATAAATTGTTCTCTGAGAAGGAAATTGGCCGTTCGCATCTCTTCTTTTAATTTAATTTTTATTTTTTTAATGTCGGTAAGTAGGAAATTGATAATATATGTCCTTTCTTCTGTCTAAAACAGAGAATATGTGCTTCAAATTAAATTTATTTCTCTTGAAATTTGTTTCCAAGCATATAATTTTGTTTATGTTCATGTTAATTTAATTTGAAAGGGCGTTATACTGAAGTTTTATCGTATACAGTTTAGTCTGATCTATCTGCTCACGAGCGTTGATTCAATCTTTACCGGACACCCTGTATATTACTAGACCGCTAACGTCTTGTGGCTATAGATTTGTTTGCGTCGCATGCTTCAACATGCTCCTACTTGCCCCAACACGCTCTAATACAAACATCCATTGGCTAATACAGCTTATTGGAGCACGTTGGGGTAAATAGGAGTATGTGGGGCATGCGACGCGAATAAAGCTTATACTTATTCCGAACCGTACTAATTTGGCTTAAACCCTGATAACGAGTTGAGGGCCGAGGATCGAATGACAGCATCGATATTAATCGACGAGCAAACAGTGGCGAGGCGTACCGTGTGCATCGCTTCGATCGCACTTTTTGCACTCCAAGAGAGAAATGACTATAGTTCGATGCGTGGAGTTCAATCTACAGTCGCAAAGAGAAAAAGACAGAAGTTCGCGAACGCGGAAGGTGCAGTCGAGAGGAGCAGATCTCGCCGATTATATATAAGTGGTGGACGCATCGGTAGCGACGTGCATCGTTGCTGCCGTTAGCCGAAGTCATCGGATAATCGAGCGAGGTCGATTCCGATTGTTGAGCTCGCTTTCGCGATCTGATCCCACCGTGATCCTCATTCTCGAGTGAATCCTCGTTCACACACTGGATTCGGATCTCGCTCGACTCGCTATGAGCCAGTGACACCGCTGGTCAGCGGCATGCCGTCGTCGTTTTCGTCGTCGTCATCATCGCCGTCGTCGTCGTCGTCGTCGTCGTCGTCGTCGAGAGGCGGTCACCAATCCCGGCTGAACGCCGAGATATGCTCCCCGAATTCGCGTCCGTGGCAGTGACACACCCCGGCAAAATTGTCGTCCTCGTCCGCGAGAAGTGATCGAACGATGGAGAACCAGGACGATCGGACGGTCAGAGCGAACGGAAACGGTACGTCATTGAGCGGTACTCCTTGCTCTAGGTCTTGATTGATGTCATTGTGACACGCCGAGAAAAAAAAATGCAAGGTATCTGAATGCGACGGTTGGGAAATCGAAGCCTGCCGGACTTCTTTCGCGACGTCGCAAGCGTTTGTTGATGACTCATGATGCGATTTAATTTCATTAAGAGAGTGTCTTTTACGATTCAGAGGATCCACAAGTGAAGATCAACCGATTGGAATCGGAGAACGTTAAGATGCGGGAGGAGTTTAATGTACAGCGGGCCAAGATGAAGGAGTTGTTCCTTCAAAAAGAGGGTTCGTGGAATGCGCGATTTTAAACCTCGCCCAAGCATGGGGTTTGGCAGTTTTATTGAGAATCAGTGTGTTTTCTTTTGTAGAAGAATTAAAACGGAGACTGGAGGAAAATATGGGTCTGCAGAAGGAAAATTTGAGACTGAAAAACGAGCTGGACGAAGCTAAGAGCCAACTAGTCGTCGCGGATCTTAAAATACAGAACGATATAATGATAGAAAAGAGGAAGGCCCAGGAGGAGATAGCGTCTTTGCAACAGGTTATACATGAAACGGTGGAGGAATCCTCCTGCTCGAGAAAACAGCTCGTAGGCGAAGTGTCTAAATTGCAATTAGCTTTTTCTAAGCTTCAAGAAGAGAACGCGCTGCTGAAAACGCAATTGCCGCGCGATCCGCCGACAGATGGACCGCAAATCTCATTGTCTACAGTAACTAAGACATTAGCTAGAAAAGTGGTATCGCAATTAGGCGCGGATTCCTTATCTCTAGGCCCTGACAATTTAGAAGAGAGCATGCGGAAGGTAAAAAAATATGTACGTAAATCTAAAATTGCATGGAACATTTAACCCTAATCTGTTAACCCTAGTCTGTTGATAGATTCGTATGTCTTTTGCAATACAGCACTACTAACATTTCTCCTTAGACACGTTAAGGTCAATGCTTGTCTTACAACAATAATATTTGCTGTGCTATTGATAAAAACTATATAATTTCATAGGCGCAAGAAGATGCGGAAGTTTTACGTTCATTGGTTGTGCCACTGGAGGAGGAGATAAAAGCTTTAAAAGAGAAACTGAGGTCAACCGATGATGAATTACAAAAATATAAAGAAGTTCTATTAAAGAGACGGCAGCAGGAACCTGGTTCCTTCGAGCCGTCGTGTGATATGTGCGCGAACTACGAAGCGCAATTAGTCAAAGTAGAAGCGACTGCCAAGGATTTGGAGAAGCAGCTGTTGGACTCTCAACGTATGCTGCAAGCTCAAAAGGAGGATCTAACTAAGGAAGTTGAGTTTCGAAAGGAGATGGAGGAAAAGTGGAATGAGAAGAAAGAGGAGCATAAAATCAAAGTTACGGAGCTCACCCTTACCTCGCAGATGGCACAGAAAGATTTATCAGACTTGAAGCAAACTTTTGAACAAATTCAAAAGATGATGTCGGAGGAACTTCATTCGTTGACAAAAGGCAGAGAAGAAATACACAGACATCTTATTGCGTAAGATAATCTTTTTCTATCAAAGTTATTTTTTTAGTAGTATTACAGAGTGTTTCTGAATTGATAGTACAAGCGGGAAGGAAATAATTCTATATGAAAATAAATAAAAAATGTAGAATATTTTTTTATAGAAGTCTTAGAAAAAAAAACAACTTTAAATATTCGTATATCAAGTATAAGTACTATATTTGTTCTTATTGTCAGTGAAGCTTATATGTTATAGAAGCTCTGCACATATTTTTGTTTTAGAAATATTATCAACAATAATATTTCTTCTGTATCCGTCTTAGTAGCTTTGCTGACAATAATTTAATAACAATAATTCTCTGTCATTCTATCAATATGGTTACATATAGCACTCGGGAATATACATGATTTTTGCATTAGATGTGCTTGTTATGGTAATGCTTCCACCGCAGTTAATTATTATTAAATCCGATATCTTAATCATTAACATCCGAATTATTCAAACAATCGCAGAATATGATTCATTTGATTCACTTTCGTCGACGTGATTTAACCAAAATCTTCTATGTTCTTGAGAGAAAAAATAATTTTGCAGGACATACGTGATAATCCTGGCATACGTATAATAAACATTGAGATCAGACATAACGCATATCTGAATATTCTGAAAATTAATTTTCTCGAAAACAAAGTCTCGTAGAATAAAAAAATGTTCTTTTACATTTTCGAATTATTTTTTATATAGAATCATCTTCCCGCTTATATCACTAGTTTGAAGATACCCTGTACAAAGTTAAATTACACATAAAGATAAAAGGTAAATGATATTACAGTGTATTATTAATAAAGTTTTATTTAAAATCTTGCAGACTTCAGATGGAAAATAAAAATCTTGTGGGTAAACATAGTAAACATTCACAACAACTTCAAAGTGAGAGTATCAATATGCCAAATACTGTTGAGGAACTGCATATGAGCCTTCTAAAAACGCGCGAAGATTTAATTACAACCAAAGTAGCTCAAGAAGTTGCACAGGAGAAGGAAGAGACATTACGATATGAAGTTACTTTACTAAGAGAACAAATGGAACAAGAGATTAGTGTTAAGGAACAAGCTAATAATATATTAAGGAATGAAATAAGTGGATTAAGGTAAGTGACTATACATATATACGACAATAAAATTATAGGCGATTACGATGGCTTGATATTATAATTGTTAAACTTGACTTCGTTCTACATCTCATAGAATGCAATTAGATAAATACATAAGAGATCATCGTACACTTACCGATAAAGAAGAGAAACTTGATCGGTTAGAGAAACAGCTGCAGGAAATCCAAAAAGAGAAAAAGGATACAGACTCAATTATAACTGAATTACGACAAAGAGTTATGAGTTTACAGCAAGAATTAGATACCAGTGAGGCAGTACAGAAAGACTTTGTTAGATTATCACAATCATTACAGGTAATAGAAATAATATAAATAGTAAATTCAAAATTATCGAGATATAAAGTTGACTCAAAATTGTCGAAAAAATTTCTAGATAGATAATTTATTGTATTAAATTATCAGTAAAACTGTGATTCATAAAGTAACGATAATTTTTGACATACAGGTACAACTGGAAAGGATTAGACAGGCAGGTAGTGAAGTAAGATGGCAACATGAAGAAGATGTTGAAGAGTGTCCTAGTTGCCATACTACGTTCTCAGTCACGAAAAAAAAGGTAAAGTGAAAAAGCGTAAATTAAATTATTATGGTTCACATATATAAATATATATATAAAACAGTTAATGAGGCTTAATGTCATGCAGGTACATTGCCGTCACTGTGGCCATATATTTTGTCAATCTTGCCTTTCACATATTGTGAACAGTGGGCCGAAACAAAGACCATCCAGAGTCTGTGATGTTTGTCATACTTTATTAGTGCAAGATACCGCACCATACTTCAGCCAAGAACCTCCACATACACCTGATTAAATGTTCTAAAATTACGGAATTGTAATGCAATTTAATGAGATATGCAATATCAGTCCGGTAATGTGCTGATTAGTACGTCTCAAAAGTGTTCTGATCAGTAAAATGACTAATGATAATTCTCCTTTGTTTATAGAGAGAGAGAGAGAGGGGGGGAGAAAGAGGAGAATTAGAAATGTTAATAGCATAAAAATGGGATTTAAATAAGATTCCTATTACCTGAAAACTGGAGTGATATAACAGATATTGTGTAAATATGAAGTTATGTACTATCTAATGGTTACTGTAATTTAAATAGATTAAAGCTTTTGAATGTATGTGAGTTATTCAGAAAAATCGTGAGTATTTATATTACATTATCTTTATTTAATTACGGATCTCAGATATTTAATTAAAATTTTCAATTCTATGAAAGAGAAATAGACTTTAACTAATAAACTTTTGATGAAAATTTTTTGTTTATTTTTTTGCATACTTTTTTTTTAAAGAAAAGTAAATTGGTACTTTGAATTGATCCAACAAAATATAATGTATAGCTTATTTAATTTGTTATCTTATGGCCGTTAGCTTTAATACAATTATTAATAATGTAATCAATGACAATGCAAGAGCAAAGAACTTAAGATGCAACTGATAGCGTGTAATCTATTTAAATTTTTAGGGTATATTCGGGGAGCGCGCTATCAGCGCTAACGCATCATTCTATCCTTGTATATTTAATAAATGAAAAAGATAAACATGTTAGTGTTAATAGCGCGCTCCCCGAACATGGCTCTAGAAACCAATTTAAATATATACAAATGTCGCTAAATAGATTATACATTGTCAAGTGTGCCTTGAGCATCTGTTACCCTTGTACTGTCTGAATTTATCAAAGAGGCTTTACTATCTATTCAATTATACAAATTTACAGTATATGTGCAATGAATACTATCTTATCGTTCGATATCCATCCAAAGTGCCTGAATGAATTTTTAAGGTTGAAATGATATAAATCAGTAAAAATACTTGTAAATAATTGACGAGTTTTAAAAATTCATTATCTTAAAATATTTCTAGAGCAATCCAAGGATACACGCGCGTTTATAGTTTTTAATCATATTCATTACGATATTCATAAACAAAATTCTTGACAAAACTTTTAGGATATATATAGGATGTATTTTTTAAGATTGAAATGATATAAATCAGTAAAAATATTTGTAAATAATTGGCGAGAGAGGTGAAAATTTCATTATCTTAAAATATTTTTAGAGCAATCCAAGAATACGCGCGCGTTTATAATTTTAAATTATATTCATTACGATATTCAAGAACAAAATGCTTAACAATGTATTTTTAAAATTAGATGTTAAATTTTATGAGGTGAGGTAACTTCGTACAGCAAAGCATTTGTTCAACAAATTGTTCATCGAGTTTTAATAGCTTTAATACCTATCTCTTTAACTACATTATTGTTATAAACACAGGCGCATGTATTTTGAATATTTTTTTGTTACTTAAAAATTATGCGATGTGTGAAAACCTATGATTATTGTAATCTTGAAATGAACAATGAATTAAACATATTATAAATGCGTTCGAGAAGCAACAAAAAAAATATTTTATACAAAACCTGAGCAACTCTCTTTAAAAATCGTCAACGAATAACAAATTGTAAAGTATAAAACGTACATATAAATCAGATTAAAACATTGGAAAATTTATATTAAAATGATATATATAATACAAAATATTTAAAAAAGATATATTTTATGCGCAAGATTTTTCAATACATCGAGATAAAACGTAGATAAACATCGAGTCTAATATAATTCACAATAAAACACAAGCACAGTAGCTCAAATTAAAAAAAAAAAAGAAGCTCCCAATATTTATATTGTATCGTAACTAAATAGAAATAATTTATAAATTAAATTAATATTTTCAACATTACATAAATTTGAATTAATATCGACAATTACTTAATTTGTTTCTTATGTGATATTGATACTACGCACGTGTTATAAAATATCGACATAAGACAGAATTATTACTTATACGACCAGATCAATGATTTGTAAATTTCTAATGCGAGTTATAACTTTTTTTTCTTTTCCCTATATACTTTGGCCCAAAAATGTCTTGTAAACGCAACGGAGATCCGCAAGTTGCTCAAGGACATACAATGACATAAAATTTGAATTAGACACACTTATTGATATATCACATGGAAAAGAACACATTCACTACGTTTGCGATTGGCTGTGGACGTTTTTGTACATCGATCGGTGGTTCTTCAGATTGAGCGTGTTTATCTCTAAGCTCCTTCCAATGATTTAATATGTCCGTGTACTCTAATATCTTCTCGTAATCGTCTAATTTATTGTACACGTGTAAAAGTCCTCGATAGTCGTATTCTAAACCACTATAACCCTTTCCGAATAACTTCAAGCCTGTCGAAATTAAATTTTGCGAAATGTAATAGTGTTTCGTATCATGATAAACGTAATTCAAAATACATATATATACATATATACACTTACTGATTGCGATACTACGATGGTAAAGCTTTTCAGCGTCTCTGAATCGGTTCATATGAAAATTGTATAACGAAGCTAAATGTCCTATACTCAAACCTACTTCGTAATCGTCAGGTCCTAATAATTCTTCTTTAATACCAATAGCTTTCAGATGCATTGCTTCCGCTTCCTAAAGTACGTTGAATATATAATAAAATAATTAAGTACATACAGCATATATAGATACCTATCGGCTTTTATTAGCTTTTGTTCATTAAGATACCTGAAACTTTCTCATACTCTGGTACAAGCGGCCTAAGTTCCCGTAATGTTTTGCCGTTTGTACATTTCTTTCGCCAAACGCAGTTTTCGACATTTCCAAAGCAGACAAATGAAGACATTCGGACTTGAGTAAGAGATTCTGTTCCGACAATGGCGTGGATGCATTATCTATAGCAATCTCTTCGAGAATAAGCGCCTTTATTCTTCTAGCACTCGCAAGCATCAAATGATTCGAAGGTAAATGTCTCTCCATGATATCTATAGCTACTCCAGCGTGATCACTGCAAAACGAGAATTAATAGCATAATATACGATGAGCTAAATGTATAATTTTAATTGATTACCTTGCATCGTCAAATCTGCCAGAGCTGTATTCGTGTACATAGAGAGCGTAAGCTACGTCTTCGTGTGCCAAGGCAACATGAAGATTAGTCCTGCCGAAAATCGTTCTTCTAATATCTAACGCAGTCTAAAGTACAAGAACGATTTTTACAATTACATCTGCACAGAAGATTACGGGAATTTGAAAAAGGATGTCTGGAGATAAATACCTTGTATATAGTTACACTATTGCTGATGCTATCGAAGTTTAATAAGAAAAATCCGTAATCGATGAGAACATCGCTATATTTTGGATGATCCGTATCAAATATTTCTCTTGCGAGGTATACGGCTTCCTTGATTAGCAAACCGGCTTTTTGGAACTCTCGCTTCACCACGCACGACTTCGCCGCCTGTCTCAGAACATCGACGATGACTCCCGCGGGAAGCGATGGTTTCAATTGCTTTAATGCTTCTATGCTCCATCTGAATGATAGATAATATTAGTATACAGAATAACCAGGCTATTGTGCCATCCGTTAATGGCAGACTGCCGAGATCATTTTGGGAAAATTCAAAAGGTCGAGGCTATAATAAAACTGTCACATTAATTTGACAGTTTTGTATGACATTTTTAACAGTTTATATTTTATTAAAATCAATTTCACAGCAAGACTCATGTCTTTTAATCCGTTATTATTATAATTAGTTAATAATTTACAAAAAAAATACAAAAGATAAAAACCAAACAATTAGCATGTAGGTAATACATATGTAAAATATGTATATTAGTTTCACGTATAGAATTGATGCGCTTGAAAACGCCTTCAATATTGTGCAATGTGATACGATTGAGAACATAAATTTTGGATAATTTAAAGGCCAATTTCTATATAGAGAACTATGTTTGGTCTGTGCATCGATTGTGCGCCGACTATATTGTCTGATATGGAAAATTTCAATATGTTCTATTTATTTCAGTAAAGATTTTTTATTTTTATATGACTTATCATGATCGTGTGCATTTACAATCGATTGAGAGAGCGATTCATGATCGATGATCAGAACACAATAGGAATTACAATAAGTTATGCAGAAGCGATAGGTCAGGCGACACATGGATAATAACATGAATATTTATCGCGTTGTACTATTGTTTTATCGTAGTTGCTACTGATGTCAGAAAGTACGACTCTACACTGGTAACCGGCGCACAGTCACAACATGTTCGATACAGTCGGTTAAGCGAAAATGCACGTGACACGATAGGGATGTAATCGGTGTGTGTAAGTAGTACCTGTGTGGAAAGGGCATAGCAAGATAATGTTCATTTTTACCAATGTAGATTCGAATTCAGATTCAAAGACAAAGTTAGTAATCTATCCTCGGTATAACAATTGATTAAATTGCTTAAAGAACAAACAAAAACAAGCTTGGAAAACCAAGCTTATTCCAAGAGAAAACAAAATATCAAAATGATCTCAGGAATTTGTCATTAATGTTAAAATTAATGAGTGGCATGATTTAAGACATCCGTATATGTATAAAAAACATTAGGAATAAAAATTATATGTAATATTAATGTCCATTTCTACCAATGTAAATTAATTTTAATTTCGTTTAACTCACTTTTCATCTTTTTCCGGTTCTTAGAAGTAGATTGATAGAAATGGACAAAAGTGAGGGTCAACTCGTAGTCTAATTCGATTTCGATCCATATTGATTTACAGGAAATCGATTAAAGAGCCAAAAGTTTCTGGCGAATGTAAACCATTTAAGGAAAACAATAAATATTAGATAAGCATGCACCTGTAAGCTTCATCGTATTCACTGCGTATATAGAATAGTACACTGAATTCTGCAAAAAGGGCAGCGTGATTGCTATTATTGTACTGCTTGCTCTTTAACTTTTCTATCATTTCCATGGCAAGTTGATGAGTCTCCGCAGCTCCGTCAAAGTCGCAGTACGCTGCTTGTGCATGTAATAACCTAAAATATGTCGATAAAAAATTCTTTTAATTTTTTTTAATCAATTAAATCTATTAGAAACTTGCACAGTCGAATCGAGCGACTAAAATTAGATATCAAATTGAAACACAAAAGAACAGATTTTATTATTAAAATTTGATAGTTTAACTCAAATATAGCACAGATCATTATGAACTTAAAAAAATTCACTTTTTAAAATTATTTATGAACTAACATAATCTATTCCAAATAAACTTAAAAGAAATCCTTTCAAAAAGAATTCCATAAAAAAGTATAAAAATTCCTTTTCTGTTTGAAAAGAGGCTCAGAATTGATGTAAAAACAAATTTTAAATTCTTAAGAATGTCTTTAAAANAGAAATAAGATGGAAAAAGAATTTATTTCATAATTCAGGAATTTACAAAAAATTTTTTAAATTCTTTGTGCCATCAGGGTATAGATCATGTAATTTTTAGATACGTGAAAAGTGAAAAGTTTCGCGTAAACTCAAGGATTCAATCAAGGATAGAATCGTCACGTTTATGTGAAACTTTTCACTTTTCACGCATTTCACGTTTCCGAAAATTACATGCTTAAGCTTAAAAAGGATCTACCAGACATGCGAAGTATCTCAGTGCCATTCATTCATAGCACATTCCTAAAATTTCTAAGATTTTGAAACGAAAATCCTACTATGAAAATGCCGAAAGAATTCAAATTTTTTAATGAGAAGTGTTCAAAGTTGACCAATCAAAACGTTCGAAATTTTCACGCATAATTACATTATGTTACATTGTATAATGATGGTGTTTTCAAGCACATCAATTATATACTGGAAATTAATATAATTATGCATACATATGTCTACATTATTATAATTGCTTAACTTATTGTAATTTTGCGTGAATTTTTAATTAAATGTAATCGGCATTTTAGTATATGCTTTTCATTTCAAAATAATCTCAGGCATCTGCCGTCAAATTGACACTGCAAGTCTAGAATACCCATTAGCTTGGCGTGAAAGACAAAAGTGTTTCATAATACTCATAAATGTTAATTAAAACTAACATATATCAACATATATTACTTGTGACAACATTCTAACGTTCTGCACCAGTCCTTGGGGGTTCGATTGTTATCCAAACATAATTGCTTGCAGGTTAATAACACCTCTTCACTCTCCGAATACCAGCCAGCGTCACTTAGAAATCCGCCGAGTCTCAAACCTAGATTTATCAATTTATTCAGTTCCTGAGGCAAGGGGCTTTCCCTCGCTTGGAAACAGCACATGTTGTAACTGATAACCAGATGTTTCGCTATCCTTATCTTATGATCCATCGGCGCCTTCAGTCGTGGAAATGCAATAAAAATATAAAATATTTCTCGATGAAATAAAAGTAGACGGATAGCAACCTCCCAGGATGATATCAACCAAACTCTGATTAACTTCGATAATTAATTTGTAAATAATGCTTAATCTGAATAGAATTGATTTCTTATTTAACATATGGAAAAGAAAACCGGGTTGGGAATCCGGAAACAAATTGAAATTTTTCTTCAAGCAATTCAAGTCGAATTAACTGCCAACTGAGTTGATCCGAGTCTGGTCCAAGTCGCTCTCAAGGAGCTCATCTATATGACCCGCTCACCTGGAATATTCTCAAGAGGTGTAATCGACGATTGGTGACCTTGAGCATCTTGGAGAAAGTCTCCAGATCGCTTAATTCCGCTCCCAATATACATAATCTCCTCTCTCTGTATAACTGAAAAGAAAGCAGATTCATAGAGACCGACGGAACGTCAGACGTTCGCGTCAAACGCGTGATATGAATTCGAGTCGATCGACGGGCGACGGGCCGGAGGAATTTTGCGAGAAACCGCCGCTCGTTCGCGCCGCGGACGGTCAGGTCGTCGCGCGGGCTCGCGCGCCGCCGTCATCGCCGTCGGCGGCGCGCAGCGCGATCGAGAGAACAATGCCCGTCTTGCTCCGTCACGAGGACAGCGAGACGAAACGTAAAAGCGTGACTGTCATCGCACGCACGATCGACTCGATTGTTCCCCTCTGTCCCCCCGCGCGCGCGGCGGCTGTCGCTGCCGCCGGACTCCGGAGTCGTCGACGACGGAGGTGCAGCTTGACGTCTTTTTACCTGATAATAGAGATCGAACCGCACGCTCTTGGGCAGGTCGACGAGGTACGGTTTGTAGATGCGAAACCTGTCGACCACCGCGGACACGCACAACTGGTACAGGCTCCGCGTGGAAAACAACCGTGGCTCGCGTCCATCGGCCATTTTCGCGAATGGCCTTTTTTTGATTAATCACCAACACAATCTCGAGTATTGTAACCCGCACCGCACCGTCCGCGCACCGTTGTCGCTCACCACCGTGCTCGCTCGCGCGCGCGTGCGTGTGATTGCGTTATATTACGTTCAGCGCGGTGTGCCTGCGCGTGCGATTAGAGATGTCGCGTCGCCGTTTTTATACGACAGGTCGCGAGCGCACCGCGAAACCGCGTGGTGCTTCTTTTTCTTCTTCTTCTTCTTACGCTGATTTGGCTACTGAGTCCTGAGCACGGACTCGATACGGCCATGCACGCCAGACGGGCTAATTGCCTAGAAAGGCGAATAATAATGATATGGGTACACAACGAAAAATGAAATCAATAAAATCAGTTAAATAGTCAAACAAATGCGGCTAGTTGCATTAGGAACTTTGAAAAAATTTCTCTGAGACGAAACACGTCCGAACACATTCGCTACTGGTTCGCGAATTACCGCGTGGTGCTCGCGCACCTCAAGTTAGCCGCGGCTGTCGACGGAGTATCCTGGAGTATCCCGGGACTACCCAGATGTTCCTGCCGAACGCAATTTCGTTGGTCAATTTCCTTTTTCCTTCCCCTTTCTTCGACTCTGATTGGCTGAAAGAAAGAATACGTGTTATAAAATTCAACCTTGGTTACCATATGCGATAGTTTATGTCACGCACATTATAGATTACGGTAACTAAGGTTGAATTTTGGAACACATTCCTGGGAGTCGATTGTGTATCACACAATTTGATGAAAATCACAAAAGTAAGCAAATTTACTAGAATTATGTTTATAATTTTTTAAATTATGTTTATAATTTTATTGATCAACATAAAGTGAATTTGCCCAGTTTTGTAATTTCCACCAAGTTCTGTGATGCACAATCAACTGCGATTCAATTATTCTTACAAGGAGATTACAAATTGAGTCAAATTGAATTAAATCAATCGATTTTGATTCTCTTTAGAGGACATACAGGTGAATCTAAATGATGAATTTGGTGGAAAATAATTTGTCATATACGAGTGTTTTGTTCAAATTTTTTAAATATTTGAAATTGGAAGTGATCGGTAGTTGACTTTCCAGATAGCACAGAGAATCCAAAAAGAATTCTTTTTCAATTCCCGATTTTCGGAAAAAATTCTTTTTTTATTCCATTTCTGTTCCAAAAGCATTTTTAAGAGTTTAAAAAAAATTTAATTCTAAAAATATTCAAAGACTGTCAAACAAAAAATATGCATATCCCATTCTGAGAACATTTGTGTTATTCTGAGAATATACGCGTTACTTTAAAATCATTCTAAAATCAATTTCGTGTTTCTATTAGCTTATGAGAATATACTTTAAGCTTATTTATATATTTTCCGAAACGAATTGCATTATGAGAAAATGTATAACGTCTTTGCGATTCCTAGTGGCGTGAGCGGAACTATTTCCTTCAAAACAACTTTAGTTCCATGATGCTCTGTCTACACCGGAGGATAATCCTACTTGGGTGGCTCAAGCGATTACTCTTTTTTACTACTAGACTTAGATATGATTTTTGCTCGTATGTATTTGGATGAGCTACAAGTAGGATTATCCTCCGGTGGAGACAGAACGTAAGAAGTCAAAAGATATACTTTTCATGGAATCCTTTTATGAAGAATTTAAAAAGTGAATTCTTTTTGAATTCAAAATGATCAACTGTGCCATCTAGAGCAGTTTGTTCAAAATACAGTACATACATACGTATGATATAATATGTAGGGTGTTCCATTTTAATCTAGTCAATTTTCTTCGAAATTATTAACAATATAAAAAAAATGTTTCAGACAAAAGCCGTATGACTTGAAGGGGGACAAATAATGTCAAAATTAATTAAAGAAAAAATTAATTTTTTTCAAGGTCATATAAAGGTCATCACGATTTTTTTAAAATGAAATTATATGATTTTTTATATAATATAACTCGTGTAGTTATTTTGCATATGAAAGCATTAAGGTAGAGTTATTAAAAAGAAAAAAGAAGAAAATTGATAGGATTGATTAAAATGGGACACCCTATACATATACAGCAGCGCTGTCATTTCACTGTAGTCAACGGTAGTGTTGGGTAGTGCGCGATAGTGTTGTCGTCATAACACAGCTAAATTGACACTTGGCGACGTTGAAGTTGGTGTTGAATTTTTTTCAGCATTAATAAACTAATATCAGTTGATACGTCGCGAGGTGCAGGCGAATCACTATGGATCAGGAAGACGTTCTGACGATACTGAAGATCCTCATGATAGGCGAATCCAACGTGGGAAAATCGAGGTAACTCACGCAAAGTGCAACTCATCTCCGTTTACCGATGACGCTCGAAACATTAATTTACGTGGTGTATTACGTCGTTTCCAGCATACTTCTGAGGTTCACTGAGGACGAGTTCTACGAGAACATGCAGAGCACGGTCGGCATGGACTACAAGACCAAGCAGGTCACCATCGATGGCAACGTGGTGAAACTCGCGATTTGGGTTTGTAATCGCGACTTTATTCGCGACGGCAGGATAACGTAATCTACGCGACACATTACAGTTTTATCGAAGCGTGCTGTTTACAGGATACCGCCGGCCAGGAGCGATTTCGCACTTTAACACCGAGTTATTACAGAGACGGCCAGGGCGCTATTCTGATGTACGACGTTACGGATCGGAATACTTTTGTGAAATTGGAAACGTGGCTCAATGAGTTAAATACATACTGCAATAAAACGGACATCGTCAAGATGGTAGTGGGCAATAAGATTGACCTGCCGAATAGAGAAGTGAGCACTGAGGAAGGCCTGCAATTTGCCAGGAGGCATCAGACCTTGTATATCGAGAGCAGTGCAAAAACGGCAGATGGTGTAAAGTGTTGCTTTGAGGAACTCGTACAAAAGGTATGTAGAATTTATACTTATAGCTATTCAGTGAATCAAATATAAACCGGATTATTTGTTTTTAATTATTGAAGCATTATAAAAATACGAACGTATAAAGTTATTTTTCTATATAATTTCCGGATTTAGAAACACATTTTTTCCAGCAGATAGGTAATTTTTTGATTCCATTATTATAAAATGAAGGTTGTCGTGATTGTACTCAATTGCGCACGAACAATGGTTGCATCGTCGTCAAATTTTTGTCCCCCAAGTGCTTCTTTTAGTGGGCCAAACAAATGGTAATCGATAGGTCCGGATTATAGGTAGGATGTTTCAGAGTAGTCCAGAAAAAATTTTTAATTTTTTCTCGAGTTTGGACTGCTGTATAGGCACCCCGCGTTGTCGTTAAACAGGTTAATATTTCGGTTTGGAAATGTGCGCCTTTGAACGAATTACGAGTCGCATATCGTCGGAAAAGGTGTTTTTATTTGGCCCACTAAAAGAAACACTTGGAGGATAGAAATTTGACGATGATGCTAGTGAAGTGTTCTTGAAGTGTTCTTACGCAATTGGATACAATCATGACCACCTTCATTTTATGATAGCGGAATCAAAAAATTACCTATCTGCTGGGAAAAATGTGTTTCTAAATCAGGAAATTACGTAGAAAAATAACTTTATATGTTCGTATTTTTATGATGCTTCAATAATTAAAAAAAAAATTCTGGTTTATATTTGATTCACCTATACTATAATTTTTATATAGACACGCATTTCAGGAAAGATTGTAATTATATTATTTATAAATCAATTAATAATAGCAAGCCTTATTCAGTCAATGCCTTTTTGCATAATAATTTTTTTGAGTACATCTTTCGCTTAACTAACTATGCACCATTATGGACTTTAACGGACTTTAAAAGTTTAAAATACAGTTTCAAGCTAAAGCTAAAACGGTACAATCACAATTTAAAATTGGTAATCAAATTTTAATAAGACATATATCATTAAAATATATCATTAAAACATATATCATTAAAAAACTTATTTAAAGGGACTGAGTGTTGCGAAAAAACTTTAAATAAGTTTTTAATGCTACATGTTAGTATCTTAATTATTAAAATTGATTATCAATTTTAATTTGTGATTGTATCGTTTTAACTTTAGCTTGAAACTGCACTTTTAAGTTCGTTCGTAACGGCTGAGCAAAAGATAAACTCGAAGAAATTATTATACAAAAGAGATCCAGCATTGACCGAACAAGGCTTCTTATTATTGATTGATTTACTCATATAACAGTCTAATTTAATTATTTGATTATATTATTTATGATTATAAAGAATTAAATTATTCATAACTGATATTTTTGCTTATTCATGATGATGATGTAAAAATATAATAATGTTGCATATAATAGATAATACAAACGCCTGGTCTTTGGGATACTTGGTCTTTGCGATCGTACGACAATGGTACTATGGGTGGCGCTAGGCATCGAATGGGAAAACGAGGAATGCAGTTGACCAATGATGTCCAGCAGCAGGATGCGTATTCAAATTGTTATTGCAGTTTGCTGTAATCGACTGTGAAAAAGTGCATGTGCTTGCGACAATAGTGTACGTCAATGTGTTAAGTTTGAAGATCTTGCGTGAGAAATAGATTTCGAGGGGACATTGAGTGTAACATGGGTCAAACCTAATAGCTCACCACTTTATACATGCTATATATCGTACAAAACTTCCAAAGGGAGAAATGTACTTGCTTATATCACGTACACATCTAAACTGTCGTTAGAGACTAAATTGAAATCTGCGATGTTAAGCAAAATTTTGTGTTCGTGTAAATACATGATTTACAAATATTAAGGAAACGTAGACACTCAATAAGACATTTTTACGGACCACAGTCGGTAGTATCTGTCTATCACATTTTTGTACAAGTGAATTTGAACATTTTTATAGTCTTTTTCAATTGTGTTTATCGTTTTATATGTTGCACAATATGTGCGCTTGACGCATATCATTGTTATATTTGAAAGATTGTGTATTATATTGTAAAAATGTATCTAAGAATGTTGTTTCGCTACTTTGTCGATTATATGCTAATTTCTAGGGGTGCTATAATATATATATATATATATATATATATATATATATATATCTTATTAACTTTTAGAGGACGGGATGGTTTTTTCATAATTATTTAGATTTTCGACGTGGAACTTTTTTATATGTAATATTGTGTTTACTACGAGAAATAACCGATCCTTTTGGTGCCTAAAAATAGTCTTTCCGTCTTCTAAAGGTTAAGGAATATATACTGCGCCGAGACAGCGGAGTATATATTTTACAGAGATTCAACACAATTACATGATAATGATATATAGTGATGTATATCCCAGAATTTTGTGTATACAAAATATGATTATCTACCAAAAGAATAAATTATTTTCTTGGACAAAATTATATTCGAACAATAATTCTTAAATGGCCAGTTTGAAAGTAACGCTTTAAATTACGGATGATTTAAAGCTAACGTATGATAAATGTATATGTTATTTTACTATTTCTCTCTAAAGGTTCAACTTCAAATTTCGTAGCAATTGTACGTGATATTCAATATCGCTATTTATAATAAGATATTTAATAATTATAATTAGAAAGTTTAATTGATATCTCTGAAGCAATATTTGTGTTGGATAATAATATAATAATAGTAAAATGGATTAAAGAAGTAAATTAAAATGTTCCAAACTTTCTAAAGATATAAATAAAAAGGCTAACTACATATTTTGAATCATATTTTTAATACCTTTTGTATGCATGTATGTATTTATTCTATAATTAGAGTTATTATACTTTCAGTGATGTGAGAGTTAAAAAAATCTTTTCTTATTAAGCCAAGTAGCGATATTAAATTTAAATATATATCAGTTATAAAATCTTTAGAGTAATAAAAAAGTGAAACTATATACATTCAGCGTGCGTCATCACTGATTCACAGGCATAATTTGAAGCGCTTACTCAGTCTTTAATCTGCTGTTATTTAAAAATTACTACTCGAATTTTGCCGAGAGAAAATAATTGATACTTTTAATATAGAGAATTGTACTGTGCATACCATAGGCGCGAATTCTGAGATATAATTATGTATAATTTATTTGTAAATAAAAAAACATTTTCTGGATATGCGATGTTATTATTTTAGTGTGAAAAAAAATTATGTGACGAACGATAATCCATAACAATTGCCTAAATAATTAGCTTGCATTTTGACATTTGTAATATTTTCATAAAATGATTTTAAACTATCTTTATTCGTGCGACTTGTATCTATCCTGAAAATGTCAGATGCACAAAATATAACAAACAAAGAGGCGTCACGTGAAATGAAGCTACACATAAAATTGACAAATAAAGGAATACTTGTCCATGGCGGATGGAGTAATGAGAGATTACTCAGCTCGTTAAAGGACAAACTTATGCGATATAATAATAAATCTTTATCCGTGTGCACCAATGTGCAATGTGATAAATCGTTACATTTCATTATTCATAGTGGAATGTATAATGAATATATTTTACTGGAACTAGAAGGGAAAGGTATCAAAATATTTTATATGAGAATTTCTGTACATATCTTGTTATTTATCGTTTTATTTCATTGAATAGTAAATTTTAGGCATGTCGCCACGAAGTATCATGAAAGCAATGAAATATGGTCTCTTCGGTCTTACTTCCGAGGAACTGAACTATTTCCAAGGTTTTGGAGTGAAAATAAATGCAGGTACATGGACGAACAAGAAACTTGATGATAGATTAATTTGGAATCTGATTGCTACTGGATTAATCGAAAATCAGTGTTGGACTATTATTATGTACGGACTGGTGTCTCAAGACGAAACCATATTATATCGGCTTCTATCAAATGGCATTGATGTCCTAGGAATACTAAACTGGCAGGAAAAAGTCAAGCCAGCTTCACCAACGATAATCCGTTTTCTGAAAAAACTCGGAATGGATGAGAGCACTTGTAACTATGTAGAAGAGAATGGAATCGATGATGAAGTTAAAGATATTTTAATTGATCTTGGATATAATAAATACAGAGAGAAAGAAGCTTTAAAAACAACAGAGGTATCTTAATTTATTTCAAGGGATAATAGATAAAAACATATATTATTTAAAATAATAAATCTCCCTTGAAATTGAAATAATCGACAGGAAATACTATATGAATGCAGTTTGACTGTATTGGAATCACATTTTACTTTTCTGGAAGAAAGAACTTCTGATACTATATCCGATAATTCGTCGAGGGTATCTTGTTCTTGTAGTTCAACAACTAGTAGTAAAACAACTTGTTCAAGTATTTCTACCATGAACAATCTTTCTACATGTATTTGTTATTTGAATTTATTGCCGAAAGAAGCTGGCGAAACTCTGAAGAGAACCGATTATTTGAAGTATATTATGATTTTATAAATATATTGTATTATTCTCTCTCTGAATTTGTATAAAATAAATATAAATATAATAACGTGTAATAAATTTCGTAACGTATATACAGAAAAAATGTGATGGTGCCACTATTGTGGGCGATAAATAGAGTCTTGAGATATCAGCCATCAGATCCTAGACATTATATAGCACAACAATTGTTACGTTGGAAATATGGAAATGTTTCACAAAAGGAAGTACATAGTATTCAACAATTTATCACTTCTGATACGACAATGATGAATCAAAAGCCTATGGTAAAAAAATACATTTTTGGCATTTGTTAGAAATAAAATATGTATATTAGTAAAATGTGAAATTTGATTAATATAAAAAGCATCATTTTTAATTTGTATTGTTTATAAATATAATTTTATCAATTAGCAAAAACACGAAGAAGAAAACGCCGTTAAATGCGTAAATAAAACTGCTATGAAAGATATAGCTTGCAACCCGTGTTCAGACCAACAGAAATTGTATCGCATTAAGGAGCGTTATTGGAAATTTATAAGAATGCCAATATCGGCATTTAATGCAAACAGATTGAATTCGCAAAGAGAAGCGATATTACACTGAATGGTGAAAAACATAAATTTTTAAAAAAATTTGTTAAAAATTGTAACAAACAAAAGTTGCTAAATGGAACAATAACTTTCGATGGAGGTTTCTTAAAAAATTCGTTTATTTCATATTTGGACTTGTACATTCATCGTAAATTTATCAGAAGAATATTTCGGTGCAGAAATCGCACGAGAGTATTACGTGGAACGGAATGGAATGAACATCTGAACATCACAATAAAAGATGTTGATAATACATTCTGGCAGTGATCGGAGTTGTAAGTTTATTAGTACATGAGGTACTATACACTTTCTGTTTTATTGTGTACTCGACCAAACATTTTTAACGTTTCTACGATAATGGTATACGAGAAACGCGTTACATATTTTATCTTGAAAAAACTCTAAAATGTGAATACGTATAGTCAATCGCCTGAATTTGATGGATTCTCTCTAATTCAATTAAAAGAGAATAATTTGTGACTTCCACAGTTTTTTTTCTCACTTAAAAATTTATATTCAATTAATTTTACATACGTATATAAAAACCTATTTTATATTAGAAATAAAATTAAATATATGTGCTTTCCACAGAAGCAACGTTTAAAAAAAAATTTGTTAAATTATTTTCCTATATGAAATTAATGAAACACATATCGAAATTTAATTCATCGTTAAAACGTACAACCGTTAAAGTATTACCTAGTTGAGTGATTCACTCACATTAATCCTATTCAGGGATCATCCCTGTATATGCATTGTAAAAAACGATTCCTGCAGATGTAATGATTCAGGTACTACTGTGATGAATCAATGAGATAAACTATTTGAATAGGTAAATTGATTAAGAAAGCGATAAAAATGAAGGCAGTTACTGCTGTGTTCTACCAGTTTTCTCTTTCCAGTTCTTCAGCTTCTCCATAGAAATAACCGTCTCCATTCCGATGAAAATTGCAGCAAACTTTAATAAAATAGCAACGTATCAAAATATATTTTTGCATCTATCTTGTTTGGTCTATTATCCTGAGCTGCTAACAGAATGGGTTTCAAATGTTACACAGATCGATTATTTTCATTCCCGCGTTAAGTAAAAACTGGAAGTACAAAGTAGAGTAAATATCTAATCCTATATCTCTTTTCTGGACGTTTCGTGGCGATCTATTGTTATCTTGAATACTTTGTTAAAATTCGTCGAAACGTAGCTGTGGCTCATCGAAGGAACTTTGCCTTCTGATTCGATCATCTGCATAGCGACGCATAGAGACCCGCAATCGAAGAATATATTTTAAACTGAGTACACCTGGAGCTTATTAATCTTGGCCCGTTCCTCTTCGGTATCGTCTCGGCATATCATAAGCGTATGAGACAGACCACAAGTAACGGCAGTGATGTATAAACCTTCCAAGGCTTTTACTTCCATTGGAGTCGTCGATGACTTTCGCATTTCACCAAAACCCTACGAGAAAATAAATTATATCTTAGAGAATCATTTAAAATTAATCAAATAATATATATTTGATTCTACAATTTTAGAATGCTGAAAAAGTTGATATTAGAATTTTATCAAACAAAAGATTTTGAATCCTGCTATTTAATATAATAGCTAATTGTTATCCCACATATGATTAATAGGATAATATTAATAGGAATTTTGAGTAGGATAATATTCTACTGTTATAAAAAATCAATATCCGATACATAAACTTCTCAAAATAAAAAGGAATAAACTAATCAGAGTCTTTATCTTTTAAAGGATAAAAACTTTCAAATAAAGCTTTAAAATGACAACCTATAATGGATCGAAACGATACTTATTGCTACAGCCCTGAACTTAACAAGAGTGAGGATAACTTCGTTAGAATATATTAGAGCCTCGTAAGTCTACTCTTGAGAGGTTCTAGTGTAATTAAAAAACCATTATACTTAGTATTTTGGTGTTTTTGTCTTGAAATAATCTCAAGAATTTCTTTAAGCGTTATTACGGTCTTTATAGAACACCTGTATATTTTTTTTCTAAAGTAGTCATATCTTACCAATTCTCCGAACGTAGGACTGGCGCCCCAGGCAATAACGGAGTCATCGGCCGCGACTACCACGCTCGTCTGCGAACAACCGACGCATCGAATTTCCCAACCGGATAGATCCTGAATTGGCTTGGGGTACATGTTGGCCTCGCCGGTGCGCTTAGTTTGGCCGAACATCAGGGCGGAGCCGTGCACGTTGATCGCGATGCTGTACGTGCTGCCGCAGTATACCGCACGAACACCACGACTGGGTGGCTCCAGAAACTTGATCAGACGAGGTACCAGTTCGTCGCGCTGCTCATTGTGACCGAGACGGCCAATCCCACCGAATCCCCAGGAAAACGCGCGGTTCTTGCTGTCGATTGCGACGGTGTGATAGTGGCCGCAGCTGAAATCCGTAATCTCAATGCGATCCAAAGGTATCGCGTGGCCGTCCTTACCCCTCTCAACGTACAAAACAATTCGCTTAGGCACTTTCTCGTAATGAAATGCCATTTTCGTATTCGTGATGAAGTATTTGCCGTCGGTGTTATGGCCTAGGGCGCCGTACTCCGGGCATCCGAACGAGTGGAGACCACCCTTGATGTCTAGAATCATCGAGAATTCTGCGCCGCATCCCACTTTCACTATTGGCGGTCCGGAATACTTTACTTTGGTGGCAGTTACGATACAGGCGTCATTCTTGCCAACTCCGCATTGGCCCAGTTTATTGTCGCCGGCGGCAAAAACTATACCGCGGCTTGTTAAAAATAAAGTATGATTGCGTCCGCAAGACGCCCCTATAACCGTGTGTCCCTTTAAAGCTTCAACCTCGGTGGGCTCGTCGCGACGCTTCATGTCTCCGACACCCAATTGACCTAGACAAATAGTATGATTTCAGTAACAGTATTAACCTGAATAAAACTAGCGACGCAATACTAGCATACAAATTTAAATACAATTAGATGTTAGTATATATTGATCAAATTTAAATTAATGCTTCTAGGACACCGTATGTAAACAATGTTATCAAAACATTGTTCTGCGCCAATGCAAAATCTATGGACTTGTAAACGTTAATTTTTGATAGTAAATGAAACGGTAAATGTGTCTTGCTGACAGATTCAATCGCAGCGTCGTCGCATGCATATTCCGATTTTATAATAGCTCGATTGAAGGTTTATGATTGAAGATGTACGAGATTAATGATGGTCCATTTGAAAACTCATATCTCAACAAGAAAGGGAAATGATAACCGTGAGACTATTATAGTTATTGCATTCCAAGACACATTATCGCTTACCTTTATCGTTTCTACCAAAAGCCAAGCACTTATTATCTTCAGTAACGATAATGCTGTGGGACGCAGCGGGACCGGATGCGATTAGTCGTACTCTCGTGTCGTTCAGGTTTTTAAAGGTGTGCGGCGTCCACAGGCTACGTCCCACATTCGCTTTTACCCCTTTAGGCGGTGCTTTGCGACCAGCCATCTCCCAATTAGTAAGGCCACACATGAGCAATGTTCCAGGCTTGCCCCAGCCGCCCTATTATAAAATAGATTTCATAATTATTTCGTTCAATGTATTACTATTTATTTGATCGATAGACCGAGCTAAGCTCATGATCACCTAATTTGAATCAAAATGTGCATCTACAAGCCTGATTAGTAAAGAGCAGTGTTCATGTTGCGCTAATTTATATATATATATATATATATTTATAAAATATTTAAATGAAATTTATATATATAGCAAATTTATTAAGTTTAATATGTTCTCTAATTATGTAAGTATAAAGCAAGTTGGATTTTATTCGTTTGAGTACCATGGATGGGTTTATTTTATCCATAACAGGGATGAAACAAGCGCCAGTTGAACGGATTAAAACTCAACACAGTTCTATACAAACAAATGAAATTTAACAAGAGCTAAAAGCAATCGCATTAAAATACTAATTAAAAAAAATCAAGTCTTCCTCTGTCCGTTTTGCATATTCTACGATATTTTACAGAGTTTACGGATGTGAATTTATGCGATAATATTTATTTACAAAGTAAAAAATTTATGATTTAAATTATAAATTTGAAATCACCGAATTGTGAGTTGAAATACTTATAGTTAAGTGTCAATCAAAAACAAATCAAAACATCTACTGATATTGTCTCGTCTAAATATTTGTACTTCGATATCCGAGCGTGAGACAATAGCGATTAAAAGACACGGCAGGTGGATCTCCCGCCAAGTGTAGAATAGCGCAAAACACACCGGATATCTTTAAGCTGCGTTCGAAAATACCACTCGACTGCACACCGGCATCATTTTGTCTTTGTTCAATTCTATCGTAGAATCTCTACGTAAGTAACAAAGATAGAACGATGCTCGTGTGCACCCGAGTGAAGCTTCCGAACGCAGCTTTATACAGATGAGAGATTATCGGATTTCATTGTTAATACAGACCGATCGGCTCTCGTTCGGTCGCATCGCATCACATCGCCTCGCGTCGCGTCGCTCAACCGCAGACGGGGAAGGAGGAGGGAGGAGGGAGGAGGGCAGAGGGAGAGGAGTGAGGGGAGGGGAGGCACGAGGGTATCACCTCCGGGGCCGGCAGCTCGGGCATGTTCGAGACGTCCGCGAGCGCGTCCTCGGCTGCGGCGTCCTCGCCATCGACGTTTGAACCGGCTTCCGCGTCGTCGACCTCCGAGTCGTGCTCGCTGGAGATGTCCTCCTCGTCGTACTCCACCTTGCGCGCCTTAGGGCGGCTCTTCGCCTTGCTCGTGTTTTTCCGCTTGGTCGACATCGCCGCGGTGCGCGTCGGCGACCGGGAGCGCGTTGGAACCGTGCCTGGGAACGGGGGGAAACGCGATCGCGCGATTCCCACCTCCTCTCTTCCTTCCTCTCCTCCTGCCTACCTCCTCGTCCTCCTCTCACGCGGGCGGTAAGGACCAGGTGGACGGTACTTCGGCGGCGGCGGCGGCGGCGTTTCACGCTGACGGCGGCCGCCGCGGTGACATTTATCGATGTAATGGCGCTGAGGGAGCCGCGCCGCGCCGCCGACGGCGGATCGACAACAAAAACGCAGCCACCTGGCGCTCAAAAATCATAATAAAACCATGCTCCCGCGATAAGTATATACATATACGTGCATATATACGCGACACACCGCAGTTTATGATTGTAAATCGCCGGGGGGCGCGCCCCGTGTTCCTCCGCATTCCGCCCCGCTCGCGGAACGCACCGGAATCGAACCGCGCTCGCGGCGGGAAGATTCAAACGCGACGGTGGCTGCGAGTTCGGCGCTGCCTCCCGTTCGATCGCGATCGAGGCTATCTCGCGTCGATCGTTCGCGTCGACCTCCGTCATACGAGATGAGATGAGACTTGGACGAAACGCAACGGCGGAGAATTTTGAGCGCTGTGGCGCTAGGCGCCGTTTCATCGCGCGACGTGAGGTTAGGTTCATTCGCGCAACAGGTTACGTTATGCGAACGCGAGGCGACTTATGGCACACGATTGGCACGTTACGGTGGGACATTCTGAAGAAAGTGTACTTTGTTTAGTTTCTGGGAAAGTCAACGTGTCGACGAGAATTCTTCCATTTTAAATCTGTTCTTTTAAAAACAAAATCTTTTCTAGTAGCACATAATATTTTGTATTTTTATAGAATGTATTAAAAGTAATATTTAATTGTTTTCCATAATGCCATGTAATTTTGAAATTACATCCTCGTATCTTTTAAGTCTTTATGTAACATTGTTTCGCTATAATTTAGCGCAGTATCTTCTACTTTAGCAAAAAATTTCCCTAACAACCCATATTCTGTATTTCTATAGAATGTGTTAATTGTAAAAATATATTTAAATTTCTAATGCTATATCTACATATATAACTTTGAAATCACACAGACGTATTATTAAGTCTTACTACATTTTTTTGCTACAACTTAGCGCAGCATTTTATTTCAAGTTTATCACAAACCGTTTTTTATAATAAAAAGTTGAAAATTGTAAAGAACGATGCTACTTGAGGAATCTATAAAGTCTTTTTATTACTTAAAGCGCTATGTATAATTTTTTATAGCAGTTATTCAGTTTAGAATATTGTTTACATTATGTTTACACAAATCTTTCATATAAACAACGTAACTAATATAAATGATTGTAAATTGAATAATTGATTGATTAATTAATTGAATTATTTAGACTATATTTTTAATTTTCAGACAGCATAATATGAAATAGACGATGTAATGCCGAAAAGTGGATAATTTCCATATAGTTTACATTCGCCTTTTCAGATGGCATTGGATTTAATTACGGGCGCGCACAGATCGGTAAAATAGTTAGCTCCCCATTGGTAATATCTCGTTGATAACAACTATATTTATTAAATGCTTAATTTTTATTGGTCTGGTTAAAACGTAATTCCGTAATTAATACATCGTTCGAATCTTCGATTGCACGTGACGAGAGTCAGCACAGATCGGCGCCGATAAAAAACACCTGTTTTCACTCGAGTGGTAACTTCCGGCTTCAGTCCTCAATCGTTGTCCACGTTTCCGCTTTAGGAGTGTTTCTTTTCGCCTGCGACACGGAATCATGGCGGTGGGCAAGAATAAGGGACTTTCGAAAGGAGGCAAGAAGGGTGTGAAGAAGAAGATGTGAGTAGGGCATATTGTGTCTCGAATGTAGCGGACTGTTTTGTGTTTACGATGGATTCCTCGTCGGGTTATCGTTTCGCTCGATGCCTTTGGTTATGTCGGATTCCTCGCATGCCCGGTACAGATGTGTTGTCACGGATAACTCTACCTTACCGCGTTATCCTCTTTAATAGTAATAATAATATAATTACCGAGATGCTATGTGCTTTGATTATCGTGCATTACTAATCACATGCATTAAAAATTATTTACACGTAACTGACATGTGCGCCTTGCAAAAGTGAAACCTAACCTAATACTTAGTGTATCGATTATATTGGAGATGAAAGGAATTCGAACAGAAATCGAACTTAAATAGAGAAACTGGTATAAATTGAATTCAATATACGGCTTTTATAAGAAAATCTGTATTATATGAAATTAAATCTAGAAGATGAACTATAAATATATGTACAGTGGATTGAATGTGGCGAGACTGGCGCTACATAACCTAATAGTATTGACGGCGCTTTAAATCCTCGCAGAGGAAACACTTAAAAAAATATTAATGCTTCGATACTAATCCAAGCTACGGATACTAATCCAAAGAAGATATTTAGTATTTCAATATATTAGGATTACTCAAAAAGTCAAGTCCTACAATTTTCTCAGTCAATAATAAAAATAGAAAAATGAAATTCTATAAATGGGACATGTGGCTTCATGCTCACTCAAATGATTAGAAAATAAAAAATGATCGCGTTTGATTATTCAGCTTCTACTTTACTTCCTGAAGTTTTAACTGAATCCAGCAATCAGTGTTTTTGTTGACTGCACTTCCATATACATCACAAATGTTTATAAGTGTTTATTGTAGGTTTCTTTTATGCAACTAGAGAGAATTTAATTTAATTACTGTAATTAAAAATTTTATTACACTGTGTAATGTGAGTCATAAATAGATATTATTTGAATAGTTCATTATAGCTATGCTATCTATCGAAAAACTGTGCAATTTTGTATACAAATATGGGAAACTTTAAATTTGTAACCATATAAAATATTATTTTCTATTTTTATTAATGGCTGAAAAAATGCGGGGCATACTTTTTGACCAACCTTCATAGCCTACATGATGAAAGAAGGGTATTTAACAGATGTAATAGGATTGAGTCAGTTATATTGTTTGTGACAGCAGTTAGAAAGAGAGATAAAGATTCTCGGAATTATTTATAAATTTATTGGAGAAGGATTATATAGAAATATATAGAGATAAAGTTAACATAAATAAAATAAAAAGTTTAGATATATTGTAAAACTATTAGATTAGCTTTATTATAGTATATGTCACCAATTATAGTATATGTTACAATGTTTTCTATAGAAGAAATGAATAGATGCTTGTCATTAAAAGGAGGCTATCTGATGAAAGAAGAAGGAAATTAACATTTTTAATTAGGTCTATTAAAAGCGAGTCAATTAGATTGACAGCAATTAAAAAAGAAAGATAGAAAATTCTTAGAATTATTTACAAGTTTATCAGAGAACTGAAAAAGATTATATAAAAGTATACTCAAAGTTAACAAATTAAAGTCTAGGTGTCAAAAAATACTTTATTATAGGATAGGAAATATTTAAAAAAGATAAAGTAAGATAAATTTTCATTAAAAAATTATATTTTATACATACATATTTTATATTATTTTAGTGTGGATCCTTTTACACGCAAGGACTGGTACGATGTCAAGGCACCGTCTATGTTTGCCAATCGACAGGTTGGAAAAACCTTGGTCAACAGGACTCAAGGAACAAGTAAGATTTCTTTTCTTTAAACTTCCTAATTAAAGCTGAATATATTTTACCAGATTACATGTTGTGTATAGCTTGTTTCATGTTTCTAACAATAATGAAAAGTTCAATGTCACCAATAATTGTGGCTGTGAATGTGTTAATATCTGTTAGTATTAATCAAAATATGTAGAATATATTTTATTTTGCAGAGATCGCTTCTGAGGGATTGAAGTTCCGAGTGTTCGAAGTATCCTTAGCTGATTTGCAAAGTGATCAAGATGCTGAGAGATCCTTCCGAAAATTCAGACTGATCGCTGAGGATGTCCAAGGTCGTAATGTATTAACTAATTTCCACGGAATGGATCTGACAACGGATAAGCTTCGATCAATGGTGAAAAAATGGCAAACTTTGATCGAGGCCAATGTGGACGTGAAAACAACTGATGGCTATTTACTTCGAGTTTTCTGTATCGGCTTCACAAATAAAGATCAGCTGAGCACTAGAAAGACATGTTATGCCCAGCACGCTCAGGTTTGTATTCTTGTGAATTATGATTATTCGTCAGTTATACGCAACTCCATTATCCATTTTAACTTTCTCAATAGTTGAATGGAAGAGAGTTTGCGTAGATCAATGCAGTCGCTTACCACACTACTTTCAGTTCTAGCAAGTAGTGATATAGGAACATGCTACATGATATTATATACAGATATAATGTATGGATTTTATTAATTATGGACATTTATAAATATTCAATTTATTCAAAGAATATTTTATTTATATTTATGTACATATAAGTAAAGTGAAAGATTTAAGCTATACAATCAGATTCAATCAAATAAAAATGCTAGTCATGAATCAGTTTTGTTTAAACAACATTATATGATATTAATTTTTTATTTAATTGTGTTTGATTAGATGCTTTCTATTATTTTTTTATAATTTCTCATTATATAATATATGGCCTATAACTTAGGTTAAAAAAATCAGACAGAAGATGGTTGAAACCATTACGGAGGACGTTACGAAAACCGATTTGAAAGGCGTCGTTAGTAAACTGCTTCCGGATGCCACGGCTAAGGACATCGAAAAAGCGTCGCAGGGGATTTATCCTCTGCACGATGTCTACATTCGTAAAGTGAGTAACAATGTAAATATAATTGCAGGCAAACAATTGTTTAATTCTTTTTTATAAAATCAAGATGTGACTATTTCTTATGAACGTTAATAGAATGTTAAAACTGCTAGTAAGCAATAAGATGTAATTTTATTTCAGGTAAAAGTATTGAAGAAACCGCGCTTCGAACTCAGCAAATTGTTGGAGTTGCACGGAGACGGGGGTGGAAACAAGAGCGAGGAAGCTGGTGAGAGTGGTTCCAAAATAGATAGACCCGAAGGTTACGAACCACCGGTACAAGAGTCCGTTTAAAGATGGATGTTTTAAATCTTTCATAAAAATAAAAACCAGACGATTGTGTAAATAACACTTTTATTCATACATATATTTTTTTACCCGTATTTAGTGCACATTGTAGCGTGTACTACAAAGTACAGTTATATACTTAATTCCCATCGCGTCCTTGAGATTAAATGGAATAGAACGATCGATAATTGGATCGAATTAGATAAGCTTTGCTAAATGAAAGCTTTGATAAATGAAAATTTTAATGTGATTAAATTACAAAATATCCATTAATTCTGTGACATACGATAGGCCGGTTGTGAGCAATGTTCTAAAAGTTTCACTCCAGGACGCTAGCAGGTAGATGAGAAACAGGAAGAAGAGTATCTTCGTGAATACATCCACCCAGTACATACTGTGACAAAGAAAAAAGTTTAGGTTTACACAGAGGAACACACCTTTTCTTTTTTCACATGATTTTCGTACTTACATTCTCAAATGTCGTCGAGCGGCCGGCAGTGTTTCTGGCATTTCTTTCAAGACGTAAATTCTGGCAGCTCGAATGCAGTCCTCGAAGTACGCATCTATATCCATATCGTCTCCATGCACTTGATAGAGTTTATATTCTGTACTATTAAGCTTCGATCTTAGGTCTTCGACATACGTATTTTCAAAGTCCCATTGATTATTGGCATAATATTCAAAAACTTCAAATCCCTTGTTTATACGACGTTGTACATGGCACATGCTGCAGTACAAAAAAAAATGAAAAAGCGTTTAAATGCTACGTATATCGATTTGAGATCTCGCAACTTACATCGGTTTATATCCTGCCAGAAAGAGCAGTGCATCAATAAAGTAGGCCGGAATCATGTGAAAGAATAATATACAAACGTTATGCATGAATCGCGATTTCTTCAAACTACCACCTGGATACCAGACGATTCCGTTCAGAGGTATCCTTTCCGTTATTTTTCGGCCACGTTCTATTATTTCCGCCCATGTAATCTGTGGACAATAAAAATCTCATTTTAATATTGTTGCGAGATCCATACCCCTGGTATATATTATTTTTCATCTACCTTGAACTCGCTACTACTCGTCATATTATAAACACGTTTTTCATGGTCCTTGAAATAAATAAAATTCCATGTCGCAACGAGAATAGCATTGACGGCGATATCAACGGGTAAATAATCGGCGTAGCCGTTTTCGTTGCAGTACATTGTTCTGATCACTCCCTTTCCAGCCCCGATGAGAAGCCCGGTTGGGCCGTTGATATTGTCGGTCCATCCGGGTATCGGCTCTTTCCAGATGGGAATAATTACGCTCGGCCTAAAAATAAGACAACGAAATTTTATATATAATCGGAAATATTTCTAGCATCTATGAATTTGGACGAGACGTTCTTGTTGATACCTCAGAATTATCGCTGGGATCTGCGACATACTTTCTTCAACGATGCTTTCTGATAAGGCCTTCGTGAAAGCATATGTATTAGGCAAATCGCCCAAAATCTTGTCCGTCATAGCTTCAACCACGTCATCGTCCATCCATTCGACGCATTTAATCACTTTATGAGGGTCCGCAGGCGGGGGATACGTTCTCTCGCGCAAAACCTGTCGAGGCTCCTTATTTAGTATTTTCTAGAATCCAGACATGCAAATGATAAAAAAATTACACTCACTTTTTCCTCGAGATGGCAATAGGCCGTGCTGATATGAACAAACAAAACTAAATTCTTTATTTCTTTGGCCAGATCTACCATTTGTTTTGTACCACGTGTATTCAATAGTACCGCTTTTTTCAACAGCTCATCGAATCTATAAAAAGATTAATTAATATAAATAAGCGAATAAAAACTTTGTTAGTCGTCAAATTATACGGATTATTATATATATTATGAATATACATATATGTATAAGTATCCTGATGATGAATATACATATATGTATAAGTACAATACCCTAAGTGATAAGCTGATATTATTTGTCATCATTTTATTGCCAAATCAAGTCAAATTAATGTTAAAATGATAAATTACTGGAACTGCATCGGTGAAAAGATTTTTTTAGAATTTTTCACATAATTTCAGAATCTTCATGTATATAAATTTTAGTTTTTTTAGAAAATTTTTTTAGATTTTTTATATGTATTGGAACATTTTTTAGAAAGTTTTCCTCTACGGCTTCTCTAGAAGTTTTTATATACGTAAATTCTGTAATTATAAAATTATTCTATAGTTTTCGAGGAAGACTTATAAAATCTGAAGAAGTTAAACAATAAATTTAAATTTTATTTTCATAAATTTAAAACACGAAAAATTCTTAAAAATATTACGAAATTATGAGAATTTTTTTACATTATAATTTTTTAATAGTTATAACGAGAAAACAATAAGTTTTTTTAAGAAAATTGCCTAAATTTTGTCGACAGAAATGTCAGTGGAAATACCTATAACAGAATCTGTCAACGGAATGAGATAGTAGATTGCAGATATCTATCGAGCAAAATTTATCGTTTCGTAACCAGTTGAATGACATATTCGATTTAAAATGATTACGAAATGATTACGAGATTCTGTTCGGTTTTTCCTATCAGATTATATTTGCTGGAACACGAGCAAATTTAATGCAAATCAATCTGTCATGGTGAATCTGCTGACAAGCCGCTAACCTTTTGCTTACTGAATATTAAAAAAATTGCATTTTTATTAAAGTAACGATACTTCAAACCTATATCTCGCTAAAAGTAGCATCGGATTACAGAGGCAGCATATCTTTTTGTTATCGATTACCTAACGGTAGCCGCTCCGTGAAATACGATGTTGATATTTTCGATTAGCATCTTTCTATCCTCCGGGGACAATCCGAGTCCCAATTGTGCCACATCACCGTTAATGGCTGTTACCGCTTGTTCTAACGCAGGCAAACCCCTTTGAGTCTTGACTTTCTCGAACAGCTGTAATTTCAATTTCAAGTGAATCGCTTATTACTTGCCAATCGTACGAAGGTCAGTCATAACTGTACATTATACAAGAGCAAGATAATTGTGGTCCGATGATGAGACAATTAAGAAATCCTTGAGAAGATGTGAACATAAACAGTATTAACACAAATTATATTACTATTATATAAATCTACCATTATAAAATTTATTCGTTATTTGCGCGGATGCGCAATTGATTCTTGAATATTTTTTTTTATTACGTTGCAAGCATTCGGAATAATTAACACGTAACAAGATTTTTTTTTTTATATGACAACATGATAAAAAGCTTGAATAAAAACTATATTATAAGTAATACATTAAATATATATATATATATGAATAATATATTAATTAGTAGAGTATTAATAGAGTATCAAGTCATTGTCGTACGATACATGCATACGTACATGGCTTTTTCCACAATATAATATCGATTTTATGTTGAAGATTGTACATAGATTTCGATTAATACGAGACTGAGGCGCAAGATTATTTCAAAAACGCTGTGCAATTTCCTTGTAAATTGAATATTAAACTAATATGACTAGGTATTTTTCTTGTATTAATTTCTTCTCATTAATCTGTGCTTACAAGTAAAATAATAGAATGATCGTGAAATAAATGTGAATATTCCAAGAAATATTTTATACTTTATGGCAAGAATAAAGATAAATTGGTATTAATTGGTTATATAAGATATAACTTTACATCAGAGTAAAGTACAGAATGAGATATCGATGAATGAGAGAACGAGATTTTTCGATAATTTAATTTCAATTACCTTTATGTACGCAGACTGATTCAAGGAAGAGGAATCAAGTTATATAAAGAAAGGTATATTATACGCGGATAAAACATATCTTATTGTGTTCATTCGTGAGCTTTGAGCTCGCACGTTACCGTTGTAAAAATGATCTTGTAAATTAATTACCTTAATTGATTGCAATGGGATCAGATTTACATGTATATATATGTGTATACAGAATATCTTATAATTTGCAACGATATTTTCAAATGAAAAACGAATCCTGCAAAGATTTCGAATAATTTTTGTTCCTTTAATGCTAACAATAAGTGAAGAGAATATTATTAAATAAAATCCGTTTTCAATCAGGACTATTCTTTACCGAGCATACTGTCTAGGCAGTATAAGGCAGTACAAGGTCTTCAAGACATGTCCCATGGATATTCTTAGAACATAGGAACCTTAATAGCACGTGTTGGTTTTTTATACGTTTTCTAAACGTTCCTGATATTTTAAATACGTTTAGGAAATGTATATAAAATGTATATAAACCATCATGAGGTACCTGGAAACATTTTTAGAATGTTCTTGAGATATTTTTGAAAGATTTGTGCTATCTGGATGTGATCCTGAAGCATATATGTACATTCTAAAGTAATATGCAATAAAAAATTATCCTGTTAGGTCAATGTCCCAGATAGCATATAATGATTCATGTATGCTTTATATATGTTTCCTAAACATGTTTTAGAAACGTACAAATGTTAATATATGCTATTAAAGGGCATATTACCAACGTCTGTCAGTGTTTCGTATCGCTAAATATGATAATAATCATAAATGATATACATAAATGAATACATTTTCATTTCTACTCTTCATACATAAATTGAAAGTTACAGAATTTCATTAATTTGCAACGGTCATTTTGTGTCATGCAATATCATCGATTATTCAATAAACCTAATAGATCGAATTTCGAACGGAAAAGCAGACATAGGATGCCGTCATTAAAATCAAATTTTCAACAACGAACTACAATTCGATTGAAGCTGAGCCAACGCACTCTAACTAATGGACGAATTAAGTCCCTATAAAAAGAGATTTTCGCAATAATCATTTCTCCCGGGTGAAACAGGTACAACCGGGAAAATCATAATCTAATGACGTTTAATTTATAGGAATTTTACCGCACATATATGCGCGCTCCCGCGCGCGTATAAGACAGCGTGTTTACGGTATTGCGTTAAAATTCGAAAGACGTGACATAACGCGCGCCGCGAAACGCGCAATCCATACTTTCACCGAGACCTGCAAGAGCGCGATACCAATAATCACCATCTCTTCTCTCGCTTATATTTTTCGACGGGGCCTTGACTCGGTTTCTTTCGTCACATAGATGGCTCGTGGCGTTACGACGGCGGTGGCCGATGATCCGGTTTAGTGCACTTTCACTGGCGAATTTTATTCGAGAAATATCCAAAGCACGCGCGCGTGCGAGTACGAGAGGAAACGTCGTTTTAAGTACGGCCTCTCAGTTGTACCACGCGCCATCGTAAGGCAACAATGATGCAACTCGCAATGCAATAGCAAAGTCATAGTCACGCACTTTCTCTTTTTGGTGCTCCCGCAACGCGCGGAAGACCAAGGTGGAGGCATGAAAATTTTTCCGGGTATTAGATGAGGCAAGATATATCGTGATGATATCGCGCGCTACGTTTTCGACGTGCCCACTGTACAATTAATCGGCTGAAAATTCTTTTCTTATATAACTGATGCAGTATTTCGCGTCGCCGTGCACTTCTCACGTGCACTTTTAGAAAGTACCAAGGTTTCCCTTTGAAAGCAAGGTGGTCCGATGAGCTTACCGGGCTGTTGAATATTTCGTCCAGCCGATGCTTGGGATCCTTGCCCTTCTTCAATCTGATGAGCAAGTAGATGTGCGCAATGTCGGGCAGGTTCCGTAGGAGCTTCTCAAGTAACACTTTCCCTAAGAATCCCGTGCCACCGGTTATGAGGATTTTCTGGCCGGCGAGAGTCTGGGCTATCCTGTCGGGTGCTATGTCGTCCGTTTTACTCTGCTCCATCGCGGCTATTGGGAACGGTCCTTCGAAAGCTTTCCTATAGAGATACAGAAAAAGTTATTGTAGATAATTATTGTATTCAAATAATTGGCGCGTTTATTGGCGCGACCGCGAGATGCCATACCCTAGGAATCCCCGCGTACCTTGGACGAACGAGAGATGATTACATTCATTTTATACAGAACGGAAAACTATCTAGAGCGTATTGCGCGATGCATAATTAGCACGTATAACGGCCGTACGAACGACAGACGCGTTTTGCTTTACAGGGTAATTAAGGATTGCGCGATCGCACACAATCAAGTTGGGAGAATTATCGTAGTTATTGAAATTGGATCGCGTTATGCACTTTCGCAACTTGCGTCCGTGCTGCATTGAATATTTATGACCCGGCAGTTGAACAATAGTGACCTCCATAGTAAATAGTAGAAATAATCGACGAGCAAAGTCTTCTTCCAAGACTGATATTGGATGATAATGTATTCATATTGTACGCAAAGTTTCTTTCGCAAAGAGGCGAAACTGCGTTTATCGATATATGTTTTTTACTACTAGGAAAGATCGAATTGGCAAACTAAAAATTACAGAAATAAGAAAAATTGATGAATATATATATATATATATATATTTGTCATGCTTGCTTTTGGAATATATCCGAGACAAATAGAGCAAAGTAAAATAATCTTGGATTAGATAATTTTTTTTGCAAAGGAAAATTAGATGTTTAACTTTTTGAAATAGTATATAATACTAAATTTCCTTTTTTTCTTCTATTAGAATCATGACAAAT
>JAJVSH010000204.1:130297-144722 GCA_021460005.1 Tetramorium alpestre | reverse complement strand
GTGTGTGTGTGTGTGTGTGTGTGTGTGTGTGTGTGTGTGTGTGTGTGTGTGTGTGTGTGTGTGTGTGTGTGTGTGTGTGTGTGTGTGTGTGTGTATCGCGCGGCTGTGCAGGCTCACGAACCGGATCTCGTTCATTTCGTCCTCGAAAAGGGGATTCTGGAAAAGAGGGGAAGGGAGAAAAAGAAGGCTCGGCTAGTGGCGCGGTTCGACGAATTCAATTATCGCGGTCCGCGACGTCGAAATCGCGGGCAGGTGCGCCGCGCGGACTCCTCCAACGTGATTGTTGCTCCTCGGCCGAGAGCAAGAGCGTGAAACCTCGTGGCTGGCGCGCTCATTCTCGTATCTCTCGACCTATTCCACGTTACGCACAATATCTTTCCCGTGGCACGGCGAGATTGCGAAAGCCACCGAGACATGCTACAACGGCTGTTTATGCGCGAAAGAAAGAGTAAAAAGATGTCTGGCGGTTTTTCTTTTTTCGGTCCAAAAATGGGTCAGTAATGCACAATCTCTCTCATTACGACGAAGTGTTATGTAAAAACTTTTTCTCTCTCAAGGTGATCCTCCACATGCATTTAACTCATTGTCAATTAATTTTATTTTTGCGGCTGCGACACACGCCTTGGAAAAGAGAAACAAGTCGCCGCCTAACGAGAATTCACAAGAACGAGGATAATTGGTTCTTGTAATTTTTTAAAAGTTGAATATGATTCTGTTTATCACGTGATTTTATTACGTTAATTTTTGAGAAACTTGCTGTTAAAGTTGCAAAATGGCTATTTTAATGTATTTTGATATAATATAATTACGATAAAATGATGACGTGCTAGACAAGTTCTATTGCAATCAAAATTAAGTAAGTTATTAGAACTTTTGAGAACATAAAAGAAATTTGTTGTATCAATTATTGTTACAAAGATATTTTTGATATTTTGATAAGATTTATCGCGACTTATATAGGTCATTAAGAATCTATTAAATATTTTTAAATTCTATTATTTTAATATAAAGGTTTTTACGGTCGCTAACATCTGATATCAAAATTAACAAATTTAAACATATATTATAATTTAAATTTTATAAAAAACCTTACATATAAATTAGTCCAAAAATTTGAATATTTTTTAAATTTTGGTTCTGCCATTTTTAATTAATCAACTTTGACATCAAATTAGTATTCAGCAACCTGAAAAACCTCTCAAGTTTGAATAATAATATAATTAAAAAATATTTTATTAAAAAAGATTTGATTCTTAATCCCGTGAACAGCACTGATGACGTAGAGAGCTAGTCATGTTCAACGTGCCCCAGAGGTCACGTAGTATTGTGCATTTTTCTAAAATGCATTTTTCTCACAGACCGTTGCTGCAATTTTTATAAAACTATATATACAGAGTTTTTTTAGGTCGTAGAATATGAATCTGTCAAAATTGATTAATTATAAATGACGAATTCAATATGGCGGACTGAAAAGTATTACATAATCCAAAAATTTTATTAAACTTTATTTTTTAGGGTTTTCTGGGTTATACAATACATATTTTTGGTAAAAATTGACAAATTCAAAATGGCGAATTTAATACACAACAAAAAACACGAAAGTTTTATAAAATACGTCAATTTTTGGCTTTGTAACATTTTATCCGCCATATTGGAGCCACTATTTTGAATTTGACAATTTTGACCACGTATTTATATTCTACAATCCAAAAAATTCCTGGATATGGAATTTCATAAAAATTTTTTTTTTGCCCCCTGGAGTACATTCAGTCAAAACCAACTTGTCGCAGGGGTTAATGACATATGTAGATCTGACAATCTACATAATGGCATATGTAGATTGTCGCGGGGGTTAATGACATATGTAGATCGCAATTTTAACGCATTAGATCCTGCACTGTTAAATTCGTAATATCAAATTACAATTTAATTGAGTAAACTCAATTTGAGTCATTTTTAACCATTTCTTTCTTAGATCATCATCTTTCTTAGATCATCTGTTTTCATTTTATCAATATGTCCTTAATTTAATTAAAACAATGGACTTAAATAACAACATGTTACCTATTTTATGTTAAAATAATAATTTCGACCCACATAGTAGTTAAAAATAACAAAATATTATTTACTTTTATTTAACTCAAGAAATTGGTTCAAATTTGATCCTTTAACATTTAACAGTGTATCAAAATATCTTTTTAGTAGCTATAATAGACACAATAAATTCTTTAAGGGCTGAAAGCCTCCTAACACATATTTAATTTTGATTTGATTGATGTAGAACTCCAATGCATCACATATCGCAGTTATAGTACTGCCAAAATACTCAAATAAATCAATCAAGTAGCCTTTCTTGCAACTTTAATTTTAAATTTTTCCAAATTGAGATAGAGCAATTTAATAAGCAGAATTCAGCAGCTAATGAGAAACAATTATTCTCGTTCATTTTCTCGTGTTTCTTTCATTGAATAGTACAATCGGTTCGATAGAACGGATTTTTTTTTCAATTCTTTGGAACCGTTCGTTCTAATTTGTACACATAAGAAAGAGGAAGATCGCGAAAGACGACGGTGTTCAAATATTATATCAGCGAGCACGACGGTTTGATTTTCGCGAGAAACAGTACCGCGAGTTAAAGGCTTTCCTCCCAGTTATGTCATCGCCAAAGCGATATCTCTTTCCCTTTCTTTCCTTCTCTTTTTTTCTCTCTCTCTTTCTCTCTCGCTCTCTCTTTTTCTCTTCCCTCCCTGCATTGTTTATACTTACATAGGTGCTGCTCACAGACGGGATCGTATTAAAGATATTCAAACAGCAGACTTCCTTTCGTAACTGCATCTCTCTGTCTCTTTTTCTCTTCCTCCTTCCCTCCTCCCTCTCTCACTCTGTCTCTCTTTGCTTTCCCTCTCCAGCTGAAAAGGTACACGCGAGGCATGACGAAAGTTTCTTTACGAGCGGTCACGATATTCGTTAGTAAAGGCTATTTATTTATGCCGCGACATGTATATCATTTCTCTGCTGCCATGTAAATACGTGCGAAAAGTGAAAATCATACAGGCGTTAAATCGAGTTGATGTGGTAAACGAATTGCGCCGAAATCGCGATCCTTTTCTCTGCGCGTTCGACGCGTGATCGAACTGCAATGAGACGCCCGCCATTTGTCTCGCCGATTCGTAGTAAACTTTTTTCCGATATTTCATCGAATTGTATTATTAATGTAAACAAAAAGAGTACTGCATTATGCATTTTTCATGGAACGAACGGATTTGCATGCCTTCTTTTAACTCAGGAACAATCATACGAATTTTTTTGAATAAACGATTACCCGAGGGGATTTTACACTTCAATTGAAAGTCATTATTATTAATTATATATTGCATATTATTGATTGCTCTATAATTTATTAGTATTTGAGAATATTATATAAATTTACTCAATATTTTTTGAAAAAAGTAAAGGGAAAAAAATATTAAACGGAAGAAGTACATTAAGCAGCTTATTACAACAGTATTTAAAAAAAGGATAATGATTAACAAAACTTTTATATTGTTTTCGATAGGAATGCATATTTAAAGATTTGTAAACAATAGTTATTTAAAAAAAGAAATACATTAAAGGAATGTAATATTCATTTTATAGCATAACTTGAAACAAGGTTAAGTCACTATTATATAAAGTTATATTGTGTTTCACTCTTCCAGAATATACAAAAATGTTATATTTGTTATTATATTTGTTAACAAGATATGTTTTGCATTAGATCAATTTATGATATCTTGATAAATTTCAATATAAGTTGATACTACGAATATAATTTAAATAATTTTTTTTCTATTATATTTTTCTATTATATAAGTTAAGTCTCAAAATTTTTTAATGATAGAGGTATCAATAAAGAAAACTACTATGATGTGAGCTTTATTTTTTTCGATGCTGGGATGTAAAAATCACTCCAAGTGATTATTCTCATGTTGAAGATGGATTTGTGTTACGCCGCTATATTAACAATCCTTTATCTTTACAATTAGTACGAAAGATCACGGAAAAAAGAACTATATGTTCTTCTTCTATTCGCATACGCATACATAATTGGAAACGTTTCTTGATACTGCAACGCGTGAGAAATAAGAAGAACCGAAGGAGGCCCGCAGGGTCTATCATTGAGATATTATAAATGTGTTACTTCAGGAAATAATATATTTAACATATAATTCACTTGTGAATAAAGTATTATTTCTACATTTTATTGTTAGCAAGTTTCAATAAGTTGATATTATGAATATACAGATCATAAACTCTTTTTATTATTCAGGTTTGTATATATTAATGTCTAGAAATTATAATATTTTACATAATTTTACGCGGCTGGAATTTTTTCAAATTTGTTGAATCGTGCACAAATCAGATATATTTCTTACGATCATTGAATCCTTGAAACTAATGTAATGAAATTAAAAACGGAGAATAACTTAGTTATCAAGTAATTTCTGTATGCATGTACACCGCGCAAAACTTGACATGAATTGAATAATGAATAAATAATAATGATGATAATGATAAGTTGTTAAGTACGAATTACAAAATTTTTTCTTTGTTAAATCATGCACGAATCAGATTTTACGATCATTGAATCTTTGAAATCGATGTAATAAAATTCAAAATAAAAAATCGAGAATAATTGGCTATCAAGTAACTTTATTTTTATACATATACATCGCGTAAAATTTGATATGAATCAATAGATAATGGTGATGATTTCTGAGTTGTTGATTACGAATCATAAAATTTTAGTGGACTGATATGTATAAAATTGTATTTGTATATGTATATGAAACAGGTAAAATTGAATATTAAATAGTAATCCAGTGAGAAATGTCATCGAATCGATGACGAATTGATGCCTTTTCGACGCAAAAGATATCGAATCGATATCGAAACATTGTTGTTAGTATATTAAAAGAAAAGATAAGAAAATGAAAAATATTTGGTGATAATTATATAGTTATAATGTGTAATTAATATTTCATAGTATAAATCGTTTAAATTTGTAGATATTTATATCTGGATCGAAGAAAATCGCTATCCAAATGACGAAGCGCGCATACGTTTGTGTGTAAAGCGCATGTTTTTCTTCAATACTTGTTCCAACTCGGAGAAAGTATTTGATTGAGCCATACGGCTCGTTAAATCTTCGTTATTTATTACCAGTTATTGCGACTTATCTCCTGATCTCACGACAAAATTTTTTAACAATGATCCATAAAAAAAATAATACCTGAAGTAACCTGAATTTATATATTGTATGTATGTAATATGTAAAATCGTATTTGTTATTATATGTGTATATAAAACAATTAAATTAAAAATGTTAGCGAATTTTTCCTGATAATAACAGAATATTTAAAAAATCTTGTTTTGCAAATTTAATTTTTACAAAATTTTGTTGCTATTTCTTATTAGCCTTTAATATTTTTAATTTTACATTGGGTGCGTGTAATTTTATATAAAAAAAATTCATAAACATTTCGTTGATTTATAGACAGTTTTTTCTTATCGATACTTAGTTTTTTTTGAGCTCTCTGTTTGAAGTGATATACATATAAACAAAAATATATGTATATGTATACATATAATAAGAAATTTATTGCACGTATTAAATTATTTTCTTAAAAATCGTGATATTTTTATTTACATCTTTCCAGATCTATCAGATATATCTTTCAGATCTTCTCAGATGATGCATGTAATGCAATATAATTGCAGAGTTTTTTTTGAATAGTACTAT
This sequence comes from Tetramorium alpestre, assembly GCA_021460005.1. Lineage (NCBI taxonomy): Eukaryota > Metazoa > Arthropoda > Insecta > Hymenoptera > Formicidae > Tetramorium > Tetramorium alpestre. The sequence goes on along the minus strand of JAJVSH010000204.1, from coordinate 138,940 downwards.
ATAATACATTTTTTATTATCAGTTATGATTAATCTTATTGTTTTTGAAAAAGATATTAACATCATGAACTATATATAACACAATAATGATCTAATTGACCAGTAAATTACTCGGTTCGCAATATGATATCAGATTGATAGCAAATTCAATTAGAAGTTCCTAGCAATTGCTTGGCATCGCATTAAACCTATGTTTTATCGACAGAGCTTGCTGACATATAATCTGACAGCAAATTGGCACAGACTGAGAATACAAGTTTTGCTTTCTTTCTGTCGCCAATCTGCGTCATATTGTCTAGTAAGTATGTCAAAGACTGCTGGATTTCTGTCATTCATCAATTATATTTTATTGTTAATATTTTCTGTCAACGTTCTGCTAATTTACCTTTCTTTGGTTTTAATTAAATTTTATTTATTTCTTAGATTATAAAATAAAAAATGTAGAATAAAAAATAATATATAAAAATTTTAGATTAAAAAATAAAAAATCAAAATTAATGCAATGATTTATTTGAAGAAAAATTAAGTTAAAATTTATATCTGATATAATTTTTTAATGCAATTTAATTATTATTATTTAATTAAAATCCTAAATTAAAATTAAATTTTTCAGTCTATAGATTGTTTTGTATATTCAGTATATGCCAAATTCTATATCAAATCTGCAATCTCTTATCGATAAAATTTATAGCGAATATTTTGGAGAACCTATTCATTAGAGATCTGATTATTTACATGTATACAAATATATGAATGCAGGAAAACCTAGCTTCTATTTTGAGCGTTTTATCTCTTTGCTTGAAAAAATTTAAATTTTACTAGATGTTAATTATTTCAATTATTTTCAAGTATTAATTGAAAAATAGGACTAACTTAGTTGCAAATTAACGCGTGCGCACGCGCGCTACATATGTATTACTTTCATATATTTTTGTTAAAATTTTGAAAATTCATTATATTTATTTAGGAAGAGATTAAAAGCGAATCATTACATGTTATTCGAATCAGTTTCGAGATATTTCGATACATTTGCATTAAGTTGTATAACAATATGTAAACTTAGTGATTCAAATTAAAACACATATAATCTTTTGTTTTTAAGATTTTTTTATTATGTTATTGTATGTATGTATGGTTTTATTATGATATTGTATTGTATGTATGGTTGCGAGAATTTTTGATTTTATTATTATTATCAGCATTATCGTAGCATATAGGATATAATAATAAAGTTCTCAAATGTTGGCACGTTTTTTCGTTGATAAATCATACATGAAATGTACGATCAACGTTGTCTTGATATAATTATATAACGTATGTATATTATCAACATAAGATAAAGTTAATTAGACATAGATGTGCAGAAAAAAACTCACTCTATAGGTAATTTTTCGAATTAACATAATGTAGTAGATATTATTTATTTACCTACTTTAGAAGAACTTTAGAGACAAAATTCCACAATGTTGAATTAAAAATAAAATTTGAATAATTCCGTGTTCCACACGCATAATATTCCTAGTGGAAACTTTTTCTAGAATTTTTCACACAACGTTGTCTAAAATTTTATATAAATTTTAGAATCTTTCCCAATTATTATTTTTTAAACACCTTTCAGTTTTTTTCTATAAATTGGAAATTTTTCAGAAATGCTAAAAAGATGTAGAGTCTACATCTTTTTAGAATTCTTTATATATATATATGAAATATTCTGAAGTTCTTCTGATAATTTCTGAAAAAGATTTATAAAATCTGAAAAAGTTTAAGGTATTTTTTTTTTAGATTTTCTTATAAATTTAAAGTATACAAAAAATTGTTAAAAACATTACAAGACATGAGAATTTTTCTCACTAGAGATATTATACTTAGCATTTTGCAATATGAATGTCGAAAGATACAAAAATTGATTTCTTTTTGCACAACTATGTTCAATTATATATACATCAATTACAATCATCGTTAATCCTTTATGGTCCAATTTCTCGCGAATGAGCAAGGATTTCAAATATTTTGTCTTTAATTTCATCTGCTTGTCTATTCTAATATTAATCAAAGAGTTTCTATTACTTGGTGAAATTTATGAAGATCTCCCAAAAGCGTAGTTTCATTATAATATCGCGTATGATTTGAATGCTTAGAAAATTACATTACCGTAAAGGATTAAAGAATTTTTATGTTCTACGCTTACTCAGTCGACGAGACTAGCATCGCTATAACGGACTTAGCGGAAATCATCCAAGTGTATATTATCCAAACAAGGAAAATCCCGAATACTAATTTCAACATGCAATCAGCAAAATATAGGTATGCGAAGACCCGTTTCGCACGCGGCAGAGTCGAAAGGTCATCTTTCAGACAATATTGCCTGGTACCTAAAATATACGTCAACAGATATTCGTTCCAAGAGATAAACTTCGTGTCCATGAAAAATGTCTCTTTGTCGGAGGGACACAGTCGATTTTGCAGTTTGAGCAGATTGTCATTGCTGCAATTAAATTTAGCAGAAAAATAATAAATTATTAATTTCTTCACGTAAATTCAATTAAATTGATGTGCAGTTAAAGAAAAAGAATTTCTCACCAAAAGACCCACTGCTTCATGGTATAATATTGAAGCAATTCCAATCCGGCGTGTACTCTGCTTTGTATTCGCACCAGAAAAGGTTTGTTTCCAGTGACGATAAGTAGAAAGTCTAACAGATAGGCAGGTATAATTTGAAAGAACGTGACGGCGAACCAGTGTAACACCTTGGAGGACGTTAATCTTCCACCGGGATACCAGAGCGGCTCTGGAAAACGATCGTTTCATACGTTAGATACATATCTTTTGCAATTTAATATCGCAACCTCATAATATCGCCTTACGTGAGAAGGGATTTTCGAGCACGTGTTTCCTTCCAATCTCTAAAGCGTCGCCCCAAGAAATAAGGTTCTCCTGATTCGCCGTGGCGTTTAAAAATATCGGCTTGGCAGATTTCTCCGTCCCGACCTGCCAAGCCAGAGCAATCGTCGCGTTCACGGCCATATCGCAGGGCATTAAATCAGTCTTGTAATCCGCGTTGCAAAGCATGGACCGTATGACCCCTTTACCTGCCCCGACCATTAATCCGGTTGGGCCGTTCATGTTGTCTACCCAGCCGGGCACAGGCTCTTTATAAGACGCTGTCACTGAAAACAGGCCATTGCCAACATTTTATTAATGCTCCTTCATTTATTCCACGGGCATCTCGCATTACTCTCGGTCTCAACTTCCAAACCGTGTAATTTTCTAAGTAAGGTTCTTTGATAGAATGATATTTCCAACTTAGAAATACTACCTTTTCTTCTTGCTGTCTTAATTTCTTCTTCTAATTATCGTTCTCGTAACTTTTCATTCTAGCGACAACCTACTTGCGTCGGTTAACATGTAATTGATATACAACTGTCAATCTTTTCAACCGATAATGACCACTACTACTTTTATTCATAAGACTACTGGTATCTAATACCGATTGATAAACGACAATTCGAATTGCATAAGAAATAACGCTCTAAACATTCTATGTTATTATTTGCGAGCGATAAATAATATGCGACTGAAGTCTATTAATAAATCTATTATATTTTAAGTTTTTGAGAAGAACGTAATAATCGAAACATTTATATATTTTTTACTCTTTTATTTTATATTACTTTTTTATTATTAAATGCTTTTATACATATAATTAAAATTCAGCATTAAGTCTTAGCTCTTTTGAGCTGAAAAGAGCTAAGACTTAATGCTGAATTTTAATTATAAGTATATAAAAATAAATATATTAGAAAGTAATTAAGTATAAGAATTTTAAAAAATATTTTTTTACTTTGTATTTTATTAATGATATAATCAAGACACAGATAATTTCATAAGAAAAAAATATGTTAAAAATATAGAATAAATTTTTCTATATAAAACAATTGAATGTAAAAATTGATAAAATTGATTTTTTGGAAGGAGAAATTTATATTTTCAGTTTATTTGTCTTTTTTTTCTTGATTTTATCAAGAATAATTAATCTACGTCACGAGCAAGGACAGAGAACATTTTTAAGAAAAATAAATTGCTCACCTATCGAAGGGCGTATAATTCCTACAGGTAGTCCACATCTCGACACGAATTCCTCACTGAGTGACTTACTGTAAGCGTAGGTGTTCGGTTGTTCGTCCAATAATTTCGGTTTTAGTACTTCCAAGTCATCATCCGTCATTGTATTGACCATGCGAATTACGTTTTCTGGCGATACCTTGGATTGATAAGCGCGTTCCTCCAGTATCGACTCCCCGCATTGACAAAAAGATGTCGATGTGTGAATAAATGACTCGAGCAGAGGCATCTGAAAAACGACTGCGCTGTTTTCTATCTTCTTACTCTGTTACCTCTGTAAAATTCTTCTTTCTAATATGAAGTAAAGTTTTATTTATCCAATCATAGATACATGGATACATTTGCGCGGCAAAAATTTACAATAACAAAATTACGGTTTGCAAATTTGATCAAGGAATGAATTGCGAAATAATTTTGCTAACAATTATATTGATTTCTCAACTGTGTTAAAAAATCACAAGATTAAAAATCTGACTAATTACATACGAAAACCGTTAAAAATGTCGATATACAGATATGTATATAAGACGTTGGTAGAATTCGCGTGCATGGAATGCAATTCTGAAATCCGTGCAAGAGAAAAAAGTTACTTCTTTTGTCTGTGACAGAAAAAGTAACTTTTTTTCTCTCGTAAAATTACGTACAAGCAATAGTTAATGACTGCAATTTGGAGCTAAACGAATGTCATGCATAGGTATGTCAGGTGCGGTACGTGTTGAACGTGTTATTTTATTATTACTCTGAAGATTCCATGACAATTGTATACAATATTTAAATATTATTTTGATTCAACTTAATAAAGAAGAAAATTTCTTAATTCTCTAATATGGCTGAAAATAAAATGAGTCTTATCCACAGAAAGACTGTATCTACAAATAGAAAACTTGGATTTTGACTGTACACTACAAAACATTTTAATTGATATTTTTAGATTGGTTTTTTAAGGACAGAAATCATCTTTAGAACAACATTTACAACAAAATTAGAAATCATTTTTAGACAACATTTTAGATCTAATCTAATTAATTTAATTCACTTATTTTATTTTTAGCTTACGCTTTAGAGATGTCAGTTAGGAAATTTTCTCTTAAATTAATTGTATTCAAAATAGATATTTATATATCACTCAGTTTTTATAAAATCTTTATATAGAGAAATAATAAAAAACAGTGTGTAATAAAACAATATATGTACATGTTTAACGTGTGCCGCCTCTGATTCATGTATAATTTCGCGTTAATTCATTTTAAATTCCACTCATTAAATAATTACTACTCAGATAATTTTGTTACAAGTTGCTTTTTCTAACAGGGATGATTACAATGTACATACCATGTACGTGAATTCTTTATATAAGGGCACTTTATATAATTGAAATTTTCATAATATTGACATACATATATTTAATTTTCGATAATTATTACTAGTACCATTATTATTAAATGTAATATTAATAAATTGATCAAAGTTTTGTAGTGTTCATATTATTGATATATAGTTCATATATTAAGAATACATATTTACGAATGTTTTTTTTATAAAAAATAAAAGAATTACAAAAAATATAATAAATTAATGTGTACATGATTATGGATATATACATTTTTCTCATTTCCTCAAATATTTACTTTTTTCTAAAAAGAAAAATAGTGAAGTGAAAATAATTTTAATTATTTTAATTCAAAAAGGTTTTTTTTTATTTTACCGGTTGCGAGTGCACAAACGTATAATAATTATACTATAAAAATACTATGAAAATTTTTTCTAGATCATGAATATACTATGAAAATTTTTTCTAGACCATGTGTGTATATGTATGTGTTTTATATTGATGTTTATATCAGTCAATTTTTATTTCGATCATTATAATAAATAATGGATTAAATATTTCAATTGTAATAATTAAAATCAAACAATATCGATATACATATAATATTTTTGCATACTTTTTTGCATCTACCTTGATTTTTTCTTGATTGATGTCTGTATCGCAGACATTCTTACCTGTTTCGCTAACGATATGATGTTTATGGTGCCTATGGTGTTCAATTTGATAGCGGTTTTCAATGACAAATCGAACCTGACATTAGCGGCCATATGAAAGACGACGGAAACCTTGTTCATGAGGCGTTCTTTATCCGCGGCTGATAAAGCAAGCTCCTCGACGGTTATATCACCAAGTATTACTACCAGTTTCTTTAGTCGTTCCAGGTATCGTTCTTTGATAATTCTAAATGGCTCTTGCTGCAAACACAATTTCCATCCAGTTAATGAACTATCCTCACCTGTTTGAGATAATTTAAATCGCCAATCAATGCAAACAATTTAATTGCTAATCAATGTAATTATAAGCTTAAACGAACAGATATTCATGGTAGGATATTCATAATCGATCAAAAATTGGAATCGTGCGATAAAATTTATAAAAAAATATGTCTACATTTATGGCATTAATTATGTACGATATTTAAATATTATTTGGAATACGACTTAATAAAAGAAAATTTTCTGACTCTCTTTATCGCGAAAAATAAAACAAGTCCGTAGAGCAAATACGTGTATTATACAAATAGAAGGTCTACATTTCGAGTATGTGTGTTATATAAAATATTTCTAAGAATTTAACCACCGTTACTTAAATATCCTTTCTAAGAAAATAGTCAAAGGAGATTTGAACGAGCTGTTGGAAACATTTATTGATTTCGCGGTGATTCAAGGATACAAGGCTCTTACTAAACTCTTTTCTTTACACTTCGATGACACTCGAAACATCGAAATATGATGAAATAAATTGAGAATTTCTGACGGCACGATCGATGTCAAGGTGATTTGCGATTTATTTCGGTCTAGCAGGCACTTCTAATAAAATTAAAATATAGTATAATATAATATAATTATATTTGTCTGCGCGTCGTTTCTTATCGATTTCCGGGTAAATCCGTTCCGATTAACTTCAACATTTATGGGAAATCTAGGAATTAGAGGAAATTTCGCATTTTATCTTGTCTTCGCGAAGGAAACGCGTGAAAAAAATTAGTGTACCAGCGAGCAAGAGAAAAAGACCTTCAGGAGCAATGTGCGCTCGCTGCTGCTTCATGTGAGATTAAAAAGTTTACACTGCCGCTGTACAGCAATATTTCTCGATTACCACACGTAAGCCAGTAAAGTAAATGCCTCTCTGTTATTCCGCTTAATCGGCGGAGGTCCATTAAAGTTTAAGAGAAGTGATTGCGTTCGGCGTTTGCGGCATGCAGCCGCGTGTGCTGTAATCGCTGAAACCTTCGACACTTTTAAACGGTGAGTCGCCGTTAAAAAAAGAAAGCCGATAAGTAGCTTACGAAAGGTAAAATGTATAAAGAGCGGCATTAGAATTATAATAATAAATTTCTTTCGCGCGAGAACAAGCGCGCGCGGCGCGCGGCGAGGCGCGATCGGGAAAAGTGTGTTGCCGTGCACCGCGTGCACCGCGCGCGTTGCCACACACCGGTCGGCCGAAGTTATTTTAACGACGGTGCAGGTGACTGAGGAGAGATCGCGATGCGGCCCGTTCGATTATCCTCGGCATTAGACGCATATATCTGCGCCGGGATGTCTTCACTCCTGTACCAGTAATTGTCCCTTTCTCTGCCCAGAGCGCGGCCACGCTTGTATTTACATACTATGTACTTACATAAGATACACCGCAAATCGAATATTTATTTCTTTTCTCGGAGAGTATTTACATAATATTTGTTTGAAAGACCGTCCTTTTCGAATTATCGCCCATTAAATCTCTCGGAGACGCGTCGGAGACAATTCTGGGATCGGGATTTATAGTATTCACTTCGATATACTACGAACTAATTTCAATAACTGCATCTGTAGAGTAATTGTTTATAGAATCTTTGATCAACAATCTATTTGTCTCCAATTAAAAAAGTGTGAATTAATTTCTTCTCTGTTACAGAATTATGTAATGCTTGCGGATTAAAGAAATTTAAAGAACGAATAATTATCTCTCAAAGATATAAGTCGACAATGATAAAAATAAAAAGTCTTTATTTACGCCGTGCCGTAACTGGATTCGGATTAATTTATATATTTTAATATAATTTTCGTCGGAGACTTAATGTGAAACGCAATAAATAAGTCAAAACACGTAAGCCTTGATAATAATCCGCTTCCGATATTCAAGCTGTCCAGTTCAATAAAATTATCCTTTGTCCGTGAGAAATAATGCACGTGCAGCAACAACAGATTATACAAGAATTTTTTCAATTTACATATTTACCGATAGTGTCATTCAATATTCTAGAAGTTATACGACTCGCTTATATAAATGTGCATTATCTTTTATTAAAACACTTACTCTCTAAAGACGCACTGAGGTGGAATATCTCGAGGAAAATCCTAAGATTTAGAATAAGTAATATTTATTTAAATAAAGTAAACTTAGAGAAGATCTATCTTTACAATTTTTGATTAACGGAAATTTATTTTAAAATACCAGTGAAAAAATGTTTATATAATAATTATTTTATAT
>JAJVSH010000204.1:95974-121330 GCA_021460005.1 Tetramorium alpestre | reverse complement strand
ATTAAATTTAAGAATTTACAACAATCACAAATAATTTCTATATCTATCTCTACGAGAAGAAGCTAATAAGTAAGATATCTCAAGATAAAGAATGTATGTATACACTATTTTGATGCTTCTATCTATATAAATATCTTAACAAAAAAGGTGACTATGTTGAAAAATAATCTAAAGATACATATATCTTTTATACATATTGAAGATATATACTTTAATAAATAAAATTATTAAATGGATCTTATTTATTAATTTCCGTTCGTATAATAACACTTTGTTAAAGTAATAAGAAAAAATTAGTTGGATACTCGAATAAATCATGTATTTATGTGATATCAAAGAGCATTTTTTAATTTTTAATTGATATTATTAATAATTATTGTTAATAAAATTGTTAATAAAATTAACATATTAAAATATTAATAATATGTTTTGCTGAACACGGCTAGAAAGATAAGAATATAAATTTAGACATTAGAAAGAGAAAAAAAACAGAAAAACTCGAAAGTGCATAAAATGTAAAGAAAACAAATGAATTATATTATATTAAAAATTATGTTTTACTATTTAAGAGATATTAATAGAAATAATTAAGATATAATAAAAATTAATAGAATAAATTAATAAAGTGCAAAAAATAATATATATACGGCTATGATTGATCTACACAATAGTATTTACCTACTATATATATTTACCACTATATAATTTTTTTAAGTTATGTAAGTTATTATTTTGCATTTATAGGACAATATTATGTAAACAATAAATCATGATATTATGAACGGAAATTCATTAATGAATATGTAATAAAGCATACAATTAACTTATCACTTATACACCGCGCAATAAAAAAAGTCGCATCTATTTTTTAAATATCTGTAATAATTACCTTTTTTAAAAAAAGTAAAAAAAGTATCAAGTACATGATCGCAAAAAAAGCATTTTGCTCTAAAAAATTGATATATCATCAAATTGCGTCAATTACAAAAATGTGTATTTATATCAACCAGAAAAGCTATTATTTCATTATTATTTTTTAATAGTAAAATACTATGCAATGATTAATATGATTCTGTACAGTAAAAGTTTGGAGCTTATTGTTTAATATATCAGCATAGGAGACAGTGTGAGAGGCGAAAGTGGCAGTTCTTTCTTCAAAAATTATATAGCTTTAGAAACTATGAAATTTGAAAACATTTAGATTTATTATATTTTATGTAAAAGGTTCTAATTAATTTATATTTACTTATATTCTCCAATGTCATTGATAAAGCCTTAACTACAGTTTCCGCTTTAGCAAAGTGTCGTAATCAGGAAAAAACGTCGCGCGTCGCGAGGAATTTAGTCGTATATACATCGGTGGTGGAAGTGGAGATACTTTAATCATTTACAATAACTTACTAACCTTGCAATAACGAATTGTCAAGATTGTCAATGTCAAAATTGTCACAATACCAATGCGATACGGACGCAGGCAATTTAATATTTCTGTGTTATATTTCCTCACCCTTTCCAAACCCGCCTCTTGTTCTCACTCGAGTAATTCTTTCGCGCGCTCTCTTGCTCATTTGACGATGATAACGAAGTATCTTAATATTTTCTATATTTAGACTTTGAATTGTTATATCTCTTTTCATAGGGTATGTACAAGAAAAATGAAAACACTTTTCTGATACAAAATTTATCTCGAGCTATCGCGCTTCAATGAGATCGGTCTCGCGCTGCCGTGTTGTTATACTTGATGCGTTATAAAGACATATTCCTCTTAATGGCTCGACATCAGTTTGATTAATGCATATAAATTTCTAATGTAATTATTATCAATATTATTATAGATACAATGCGTTAGTAAAATATTACATAACAAATTGCATTTTTAAAATTTTTTATTTATTATTGTAAATATTTTAACTAAAAATAAAATACGACTATTTTTTACATGGGATATATATCTTTTATAATTACCTAAGTAGTACAGATACTTGTTATAAACTCAAAAAAGAATTCATTTAAGAATTCATTTAAAAATATATTTTAATATATTTATTTAAAAATATGAATTATAGTATAATCTGTTTCAAGTGAACTCAAAATATATAAAAAATTATAATAAATTTTTAGCAGTCTAAACACAAATATCTAACTGTTCTGTTATTAATAACATAACGTAAAAGGTTCTAATGATATAAGATTTGTTCATTGGCAAATATAATTAAGGCATTGAACGCCTTAATTATATTTGCTATGTGGCTTTCGCAAGCAAGAATAACTTCAAACTTGTAAACAAGATAGTTTTATGATAAATTATCAAATATATTTAATAAATATCACAGAAGTACTTTTTAATAACTTTAATGTTCAATATGTTTGATTTTCTATACAATTTTATGTATTGAAAACACAATATAATACAGCATAATTTACTGTAATTTTTTATTAGAGAATAAATAAATAAATAGATAAGAATAATTAAAGATTGTCATTTTAGAATATTTTTTTTTATAAAACTTTATTTATATATATATATATACCTATATTTTTTTTGAATAATTAATGATTATTAATAAAAAATAATGTCACTTTACTAAATAAAATATATATCAGACTTATAGTATCTGTTTGAATTCCAGTTTCTTTCTGCTTGATTAAGACTCCTGTACCCTCGCCACAGCTATATTGAATTATGACTTTAGAGGCGAGAGTGACACGCTGACTTTGCGTCTGTGCCGCAATTACATCATTACGCATTACATCATTTTAATACACTTCTAAAATCGGATGAATGCTATTCTTGATTTTTTACCTTGATCTTTCATCAAGGTAAACAATTTAGTTAATATTAATCGGTTAATATTAATAAACCGAATTGCTAACCTTGATCAATACAGATCAAGGATACGTCCGATTTTAGAAGTGTATTAAAATAACGTAAAGCATCATTTTATCCAAATTTATATTTATTTGCAAATGTTATGGACGCAAAATCAGCACGTCATTCTCGCTTCTGACGTTATCATTCATTGAAATGTTTATCATTAGTATGTGTCAATTTTATATCAAGTATCAAAATTTATTTACAAATTTCGTAATAAAAATGTAATTTATGAAAAAAACTTCATTAACGTGAAAAAAGCAATAAGTAAATATACAAAAGCTATTTACAACGCGCTTATATAGATGTTAATGTACTTTTTTGTCATTCTATCTTTATCATTCAGTACACGTAAAACAAGAATAAAATGACAAAAAAGCGCGTTAACATCTTTAAAGCGCATTTTAAATATGGACCAAAAGGTATAAGTAATGAAAAAGTAATACTATAATGGAAAAATTTTAAAATACTTGTATGTTCTTACCTGATAGCAATAATTGTTGATGAAATGAATTTCCGTGATCGACTGCTAATGCGTCACGAACGATGAATGTTTTTATAGCAATGTTTGTTCTATAGCGCACAAAGTTGTGGTTAAACATACATTATACGTATTTATTAATATCGATGCATCATCCGAATTAATCTGTTTATCCCTTCCGGCTTTTTATAAATTAACACCGTCGAATGATGGTAATTTTTTTCGATGTTATAGGAATTCCTATTATTGTTAGAATAAATAATGTATTTATATCGTAAATCCGTTCAAGGCTGAGAAAAAGGAAAACTCGTTTTTAATTATCAATACTAAGATCGTATTCGACTTAATGAGATTTCTTCGACAAATTTGCATGCGATTTTTCAATCCACAACGTCCTTCGATTTATTCGACTTCTCTTCCAAAGATCCGATCCGCATTTTTTAGCAATCAATTTTTTTTTAAACTTACTGTTTTACAATTATTTATAAATGACGCCAGTATTTCCTTATTGTTAATCATTCGTCCTGTGTTTTGATCCACAAGTGGAAGGGGAGGGGGAGGAGGACTGTTTTCAATTTCTAATACCTCTTATAAAAAGATTGAAATTTGTACAAGAAATTTGAATGACTGAATTGTTTGAATAAATTCTAAAAACATTTTAACACTCAAAATTTAGCAAAAACGATAATCATATCTTAATTCTTTTGGAAGATTATTAGGCAAGAAAAAAATTATTAATTCATTAAGACATAACTTTGTATAAAATAAGGTAAATTTATCAATCGAAAACTTTGTCTGCAGAGACTTAAAGTTCATCGATTGACGTCGCTTGTTCAAACATATAATTATTATACATTACTTATAATTTTTTCAATCACTCTTCTGTTAGTCATTACTTCTGTTACTCGTTACTGCTCAATCGGGTTTTTTCGCGGCTATTACGCATTATTATGTAGATTTGAGATCATGGAAAATTGAAGAAAGCGATTCAAATTTTTTTTGTACTTGTATGTACTCACATTATGAGTTTTATTTAAAAAAAGTTTAAGGTTTTAAAATCTGATTTTATCTACACACTGTTTTGGACAGCATATTCACGCAAAAAACTCGATTTAGGATCGATTATTATGATATCAAGTAATATCAACTAATTATTTCTAAAAAAATAAGTTATACATTTTTATTGCTATATATCAGTTCTGAATAAGTAGATTTCTTCGACAATATAAAGATATGTACAGATTTTAATGTGTTAAAGATCTCGTCTTTATTCTTCCCCAAAGATAAATTATTCATGAATTCTCATTACTTTTAACTTTTTTTTCAGTAACATGGATTACAAAAATACGTGTAAAAAAATCTTTTAATTATTCTGCTTTACATATCTTAATTTTTTTTAATTATTTTGCTTTACATAAATAATAATATTTATGCATTCTACTTTACATAACAAATAAAAAGATATAAAGATGTGTAATTAAAGTCTCAAGTTACAATTCTATGTTCTCAGTGAGAAAGAATTTAATAAATGCGCTTGGTCATCTCTTGAAGCTATTTAATTAGCTAGATAAACGGAAAAGTGTGTTCACAAAGTATATTTTACTAATGTATTCAGAGTGAGTAGTAGGGGAAAACATTAACTTATTCTGATGTAAAATCAATTTCCAATCTTATGTTTTCAAAAGACAGAAAATAGACGTAATAATCATCTGATCGAATAAACTCCGAAACTGTTTAATTAATCAAACGGAAAAGAAATTTCCGTACCTCCAAGTTTACTTCATCAATTTATATCATTCAGCGTGTAAACGAATCGCAATATAAAGAAAAATTAACTCGTTTCTATCTATGATATAATAAAAGGAAATCTCTCGCTTTTGACGTCATAAGTTAATATGTTGTAGTGAGGAGCAAAGACGTCTTAAGCGTTCTCAAGAAAAGAAAAAAAAAGAAGAAGAAAATAGCAATTTACAAATGTTAAATAATGAATCTGTTATAAGCTTCGCGTATTTAGACGAATAATTTGATTCACGATATCAAATGATATTTATTCAGATGATTTAAAACTCGTCCGGAAAGAAATTTTTCTGCATTAATAACAATTATTTTGTGTATTAATAATAATAATAATAATAATTACACTGTCCAACAAATTTGACATTTTTTGTGTCACAAGTGTGAATAATCATTTTCAACGTATTTTTGCCTGCTGAACACAAATCTGTTATCTAAACTGGACTATCACATCACAATTTTGAGAAAAATAGCATCAAAGAAACAAAAAATGATTATTTCGAAGGTTCTCAAGATGTTATAGCATCGATATTAATTTTTTTTCCAAATTTTGTTAATGTCATTCAAAAGTATCAACTTTTAGCTTTAAAATGTATTTTGTCTCTTTCAATATAATTTTTTTTTTGAAATATAATAATTTAAAAATAGTTTTTTTTTTCCTATACAGCAAAAACATATGTAAAAAATATTTTATTCTATCTTAGTACTGCATTATGTGGAGAATAGTTGCTTTTATACTTAAATAATATTGGGTCTGGGAAAAAGTTCGTGGCGTTTTTCCCGATAGTTGGCGTCAATTGCAAATAACTCAGGAAATACAGCGACACCATTAAACGCTCGTTGGAAAGGTGACACTTCGAGCATTACTTTGAGTGTATAAACATCGAAATTGGTGCAGTGGTTGGAAAGTTGTTTGCGTTTGAAAATGGAGAAAACGCCACGAACTTTTTCCCAGACCCAATATAATAGATGCACGTTGTTAATGCATTTTCTCCATTATTGTAAACATGCTGCTCTGTATGAAAGAAAATGCATTTTAAAGCTAAAAGTTGATATTTTTGAACAAAATTTAAAAAAAATTTGATACCGATGCTATAATGTCATGAAACCTTCAAAATCGTCATTTTTGGCAACTTTAACACTATTTTTTTCAAAATTGTGACATAATAACCAAATTTAGATAATAGATTCGTATTCAGGAGGCAAACATACGTTAAAAATGATCATTCATATTCTTGTTACAAAAATAGTGTCGGACAGTATTATATATAAAATTTTGTTCCTATACCTTTTTTTTCCTTTTTTTTATAAATATAATCTTTATTCGTAAATGTATATTCTAGTATAGAAACATAATACGAAAAATTAAAAAATAATAAAAAAAAATTTTTGAATTTTGCAATCGCAACGTACATGCAACAAATGGGAAAATATTCACTAAATGCATTTATAATTAATTCATAACTAATAACATACTGAGATACAAAGTTCACATGAAACTGAATGTAATAGTATTTAGTTGTTTGCGTCATACAAATTCCTAAAACTTTGGATAGCATCTATTTATATTTTTTCCGTAATTATTCATATAATTACGGAAAATTTTTTCCCAGAAAAATAAGCCAAATTGATTACAATACTATACATTCAAACAAAAACAAAAACATCAAACAAAAACACAATCAAATAGTCACATGTGTTGAGAACAGATTTAGAAAGCGTTTGCTATAATTTTGTTGATGGATGTTAGCAGAAATATAATATAATAAATATAAGGACTACTGATAGAATGGCAGATTAACTGCAGAAACTGAGCGAAATCTGTTATTTTAAAATCATTTAAATGAATATTCAATTTAATGATAGATACTATTCTCTATTTCTGCAGATAATCTGCTGTTCGATTATATCGGCAGACTTTACCAACAAACAAATTCAATGCCGACACTGATAATATCGGGTCTTACGATATCTAAGAAAATCTCTTGTTAATTTATTGTCTTATTATACTGCAAGCAGTTTACTTACTGGGTAATTATCGCTAATAAAACATTTTTTTATCAACTCTAATGCATATGTCAAATGTGCGCTCGCAACTCATTTCATATGCAAGTTTTTAATTTTATTTCTCAAAATTTAAAATCCTACTATTTAACTTTCTGTATTTGTTTATAATTTACAAATTCTTTTATATTTACGATTTATAAAAGTTCTCAAAAATTGATATTTTCTTTGAAAATTACAGCAAAATATATATTTAATTTTTTTTCTTTTTTTCTCAATTTAGTTGTATTGTTGAAAAGCATTCGAAGTAGATTAAGTTATTTGATATTTGTGTTAATCATTTGTTATCTAAATATACATTGTTAATCAAATTCAGTACTAAGATAGCTTTAAATAGTAAAACTTAGAAATATTACAAATTTAAGATTAACTTTTTTAATAAAAAATTATCTTATAAACATAACTTATTATTTTTAAGAAGAACTAAGAGAAGAAAAGCTCGCACGCGAATATGGTGTTACCTTGTTAAATAATTTATACTGTATAATGTTTTTAATTAAATGGAAATTAAAAAGAAAAAAAAATAAAACCGGTTTTGTGGTTCTCCTTTGAACTGTCTAACTGATCATAAGATAGTCTCTTAATATTCATATATTTAATTATGTCTCTTTATATTCTTGGAAATTTATTTTGTTCACAATATCACATTAGTCTTCTAAAAGAATTTACTTTGTGTTATTTTAGTTTCTTGAAGAAAAAAATAAATAAAATGTATAGCATTATGACAATCAATAATTGCAAACATTTTCTGCGATTTCTTGAATTTTTTTTTACAGTCGAAAGCTTAAATTGTAAAACAAATGCAGCAATACATTAATTCCCATTTCCATATTCATTTCTTCTTAAATTTGTTCCCATATTCTTTCCTTTCTTTCTCTCTTTTCTTTTTTCTTTCTTTTCCATTTTCTTCTTTTTTTACTTCTAAATATTTTTCTCCTTTACTTATAAATTTATTGTATTGTGTATTTGTGCTTTAATTGTGCATTTCTTTAATATGGTAGTCATAAAAATAGAGCCCTCTAAATAAAAATTAATTAGTTATTTTAGTCATTTTTTTTACTTGTCGATTATGTTATTTATTGTATAGTTACAATTTACATCAGTTAAAAAACATAAACTACTGCCGAAATAAAATGCATATTGTGTTGGGCGAGTCCGAAAGTACTTCAAAACATGTACAATTTGATGATCAATTCGAGAAGTAATTTTTCGTGTGAGACCTCTTTCTTATTTTTGAGTTTTAATGCATTTTCCACCATTTTCTTAGAGCGACTAATAATAATTTTTACAATTTCTCGTTGTAATTTTCTTTTTTGCATGAAGTTAAAATTTTTATTTTCTCATTAGCTTTACAATGAATATTTTACCTCATTTTCACTGCAATTTTAAATAATTTACTAAATTTAATTATAATTTCACTACATCTATATCAAATCATTCTATAAAATCACATTAATATTTAACAAACTTTTTTTATGTTTTTTTTATGTTAATAAACTTACATCAATAATTTGGCTTTATTATTTTGACTACTTATAGCATAGAGTACTTTAAACTCTCTCAACGCTGCATGCACCTTCGGCAGTAGTTTATTAGCTGTTTTTTAGCTGATAATTGCTACTGTATAATAAATGACATTACCGGCAAGTTAAAATAAACGGTTAAACTAATTTATTAATTTTTATATAGATGGCTCTATTTTCATTATCACCATCTTGTAGATAACATACCGTCTTGTTGATAACATACTTTTTATTCTCCCTTATTTTAAATATTCTCTCTTGATTTGTCTTGATTCTATATTTATATATTTGGCTTTTATCCAACTTTTTCTTTCTTCTCTTCCTTCTAAATAAATATCTTATTTACAATTTTCTTCAACTCTATTTCATTTTTAATCAACAAATTCATATTGTTTGTATATAACTATTTCAATTTTTTTTGTTATTACTATTACTATTACTCCTGTTCCTTTCTTATTTTTTCATTTTTTTTTCATTACATTAAATTAAATCTATCACATACATATATTTAAACAATGTAAGAAACACTACTGCTTTACTGCTTTCTCAGTCAAAAACTATTTCAAAATTTCTTGTTTCTATTTTGATTATATTATTCTTGTTTATATGTTTTCATTATTACTACCTTAAATTATTTATTTACTATCCTTATTTTTCTTATCGTTTTACTTATATAACTGTGTTCTATGTACTTTATCAAAAGTCGATTTAAGTTTAGCAAAAAAAGGCAAAGATCTTTGCTTCTTTTCTTCTCAACTCTTTATTTACTATGTAATTCAAAATATATATTATATCCGAAATATATGTCAGTTCCTTTGTCTTTTCTAAATTCAATTTGTACTTCCTGCAACTTATCCATCATTCCTCTTGTCAGTTTCTCGTTTAAATTGTGTGTGTGTGTGTGTGTGTGTGTTTCCACATATTATATACGCCATATCTTCATCAAAATATTTGATAAACATAAAAAAATGACTCATTGAGAACTTCATTGAATTTTTATTAACAATGTATTTGCGTAATAAATTTGTAACAAAATTATGTGAAATCTTGCAATACTATAAATAATGGAATGTTTGAATATTATTTATACCCATTACCTATTATATTAAAAATTCAATAAAAATATGTATGTCATTGAAATACGGCCAATAAATATATTCAAACCCTAGGAAGACCAACGAAACGGAAACAAAATGTGCACGCTAATATATATATATATTGGGTGCGTTCGGGGAGACGCTATTAGCGCTATCAGCATCAGTCTATCTTCATTACTCACTAAAAATAGAATAAAGACAGACTTGATTATATTGATATTGTATATTGATAAGACACTATTGATGATTGTATATTGATATTATTTATATTCTATATGTACATAAATTACACAGAAAAATATTCAAATGTATGTAG
Source organism: Tetramorium alpestre (assembly GCA_021460005.1). NCBI lineage: Eukaryota > Metazoa > Arthropoda > Insecta > Hymenoptera > Formicidae > Tetramorium > Tetramorium alpestre. The sequence goes on along the minus strand of JAJVSH010000204.1, from coordinate 111,183 downwards.
TATTATGAATATTGATATTAAGAATTTGATGATAAGCTTTTTGCGTTACTTTTTTCATTGTTATTATCATTTAACAAACTGTAAATATATGTTTACAGTTAATCAGTTAGTTTAGATTAAATATTTATAATAATATTATATTTATAGTAANATTATTATAAATATTTATAAAAACTTTGAATATATAGGCACAAAGCATGAAAGCACCCATTCTTGGTTTACCACGGATCAGTTAGACATGATTGTACGAGAGTGTGTATTACAATTATTCTATTTACACACATACACAAGTAAACTAGCGTTTTGTAATATTGATATTCGTCTTTCAGGCATATTATCTTTTTAACTAAAACACAGAAAATTAGTATTGCATTTAAAATGTTTTAAAACGCTTAGACTGCACACTAATCGTGAATATTTCTTGTAGTATAACTTACATAAATCTGCGAGGGTTTGTTGTTTGAGAATTATAAATACTTTCTTAATTTTTGTGCGCTGAATATAAATCTAACCGCAAAAATTGTTTATCACATCAAGTTTTAGAGATAAATGAGGAAAAATAAATCCAAAATCATCATTTCTTGCTATGACTTGAGGTGATAAGCAATTTTTGCTGCTAAATTCGTATTCAGCACGAAAAATTACGTAGAAAATCATATCTAATTTTGAAACAACTTTTAATATCCTTAATTTCGCATGCTTGTGTTATTCAATACAAGTTATAAAAGTATCCTATGTTCTCTTTAAAATATAAAACATCTAGATAAAAAAAGGATGACATAAGTGCATATTATGTCTATGTATAAAAAATGGGAAAAAAGTTTACCTTTAATTATTCTATATACTAAGAAAATATGAAATGCTGAAAAAAATATGCAAATGTAGCATTACATTTATAATTGATCAAAGAGCAAATATGTTATTGGTACAACTAAACCAGTTTTTGTCCATGTTGAAGCGAACAAAACCTTAACCAACCACCAGATCAAACTTAATAGAGCAGCTTGCAAACCGAGATGAGCGATCATAAGTCTGAAACATAAATATGTATCAATAACAAATAATAGTTATTAACGTCGATTAAGAAATCGGATATTCATAAAAAATTGTTCCAAATATAAATACATTTTATCTTTAGAACGTGCTTTCGGTAAAGATTTCGGAGATTCGTTATGAAGATATGCTCTGACTCCTTGTATCAAATTTGTGAAATAATCCTTCCAAATCAATGATCTAATGTCAAGCGTAAATAATTCTTGATCCTCTAGTGATAACGATTCATGCAACTGCAGTAAACGCGGGTTGTTAAATCTCCATTCTTCAAAGATAAATCTCTCAAGGCGACCCAACGATTTATTAACATTTGTGTGCAAACGAACCAGACTGAAAAAAAGTAAAGAAGACATTTATTCAAAATAAACTTTGTGACGAATTGGCGTATATATATATATATATATATATTGTATGTAAAAAAATTCGANCTTACATAGGACGACCTCCGCATAATCTTGTGATTGCATCCAAAATGTAAGCGGGAATGAAATGAACAAAAATAGCCGAGATTCTAAATAAGAAAAGCGACGGCAGAAACTTGAGATATGGATACCAAACAGCACTTCGTAATGGATACTTGTGTAAATAGCGGTTAACATCATTTTCTACTATATCCCACTTGAAAGGTTTACATGTGCTAGATGTGCAGTGGTACACCTTTAACCCTTTGTCACTAAAATTGCAGATTACAGAAAATTAAAATATTACAATTCAAAGGACGTACTTGTGGTTTTATAAAATAAAATATATAACTTTTTTTTAAATTACCTGTCACGGTCGATATTGTAAGCTGCGACAATCATAGTGTTCACTACTATATCAACTGGAATGTAATCATAAACGAGATGTTTTGCAACTGGCAATCTTCTCACAATGCCTTTACTGGCGCCCAATATAAAACCCTGTGGTCCATTTTTCGATATCGTCCATCCGGGAATTGGCTCTTTCCACGCTCCTATTACTAAAGATATAAAATTTGTTTGAAATATAGTCACACTATACTAAAGATCATGTAAACATGTCATAATTAAATGTAAACTCACTCATCGAAGGACGAATGATACTCGATGGGAGACCTCCATTTACTACTTCGTGTTCGGCCAAATGTTTGGTAAACGTATAAGGATTTGGATGATTGTTTAATATTTCTGGCGTTTTGGAATTTAAGGCAGCATCATCCAATGTGTCAATTAGCTTGAGAAATGTATTTACGTCCGCTGGTGCAGGATACACTATCTCATCGACGTCGTGCAATACTGAATTAACGTACGCACTAGAAACATGAACCAATGCCTAAAACAAACATCGAACAGAAGAAATTATACAAGGGTTGCTCAAAAAATAATGTCCTACATTTTTTCTCAGCCAATAATAAAAATAAAGTGAAATTTTATTTACTACAAATTTGAAGTTTTTCGCGTTTATGTACAGAATTGTATAGAATTTCGACAGATAGCACAGCTGTGTAACTATTAAAATGATCTTTGTTTATGACTTGTGTTACAAATAACCATAGACATATTAACATAGACTGCTTGTAAGGTAGTGGGGAGTGTGCGCCACAAAAGAAAAGAACACATTGATTATTCTAGGATAGCCGTCTCTTTCTGACAGAAGCATTAGAAAAAAAAGAGCTACTGGAAATCATATGCTGTCCTTTCTGCACAGGAGTATACCCTCACTTATGGTTTTAGTGCCTCATGAGCAGTCTATTTTAATATGTCTATCTATGCAAATAACAAGCTTATCTTGATATTTTTAATACCAGCTTACCTTGATATTTTTAATACCAGCTTACCTTGATATTTTTAATCTCTCGGCAGAGCTGAACGATCCTGCGAGTTCCTAATAAGTTAATATTTGTTGTGCTTCTTAGATCAGCTTCAAAGTCCAACGTAGCGGCTGAATGGAAAACGACTTCCACTTTATTTATCAGAGTTGTCCGATCTTGTGAGGATAATCCTAAATTTTCTTCGCCGACATCCCCAGCAACTGGGATCAATTTCTTAAATAAATCAGTTTGCTTCTCCTCTTTCAATCTGTTAAAGACCTGTATGAAAGAAAATAATAATCAGTAAATAAATTGTTTAGAATATGCTAATAAATTCAGTAAAGTACTATAACACTTGTTATTCATAAATTAGGTGGATAATGAGATATTCAGTCAAATAAATAAATAATAATTTTTAGCTAGTTTTGAAAAAAGCAGAAAACATTTGTTATTATTGTTATAAAAGATTATAACTTATCTGAATAGATGAAATATTAATAACAATAAAATAATTTAATTAAAATTAGGAACACGAAGCTTTTGCGCATCTTCTTGTTTAATAATAAAAAAATTATCATTTTCCTAATTACCAACATCGTAAAAAACTTTGCATTAAAAATAACAGTACATGAGTGGTGAATTTCATTTTCAGCATATATATTTTACACAATATAAAATACAGATTCTAAAAATAAAAAAATCAGATCTCTATACTGCAGATTTATCCAAATTTGATCAAAAATTGCTAGGAAATTGGCATCAATTTGAGTCGTATTAAGCTCATGTTTCGCAGAGACTGCTGACATAATCTAACAGCGAATTGATAACAGAAATTGTTTTATTCTTTATAGCTGAACCGACTGCACTGGTTCAGAATTTATCTTTCTCCTTTCAGTGTAGAAGAAAGTGGAAGGAGAAAGCTAAATTCTGCGCAGTTAGTTCAGCTGTAAAAAAACAGACCTACTGTCAAGTTTATATAATAGTTTATATAATACACATATAATGCACGTATATGTATAGCTTTTCAATACTAACAGTGAATATCAGAATGCAGCCTGTGTAACAAATATATCAAACATTGCTTGATTTCTGCCACCAATCTGCCGTTTCATTGGCAACTGTTGCACTTCTTTCAGCATTCTGTCAGCAGAATAGATTGTTCACAACGCTTCTTCGTAGCCTCTCCGCTGACAATGTTTGCAGCAGACTTCACGGAACCTGTTCTCGGCCGACTCGGCTGTCTGGGAATCTAAGAGAACACACATCCGACGCGACGAGGTTTCGAGGTGCGCCACTTACCGAGTTTTTCGTCAATTCCTCCAATCTTTCCGCGATCTGCTTTCCCTTCTTCGGTCGCATCAGCAGGTATATGCTCTTGATATCCGGGCAGCATCGCAAAAGCTTCTCAATCAGGCATACTCCGACGAAGCCGGTGCCGCCGGTGATGAATACGTTCTTATCATGGTAAAAATCCGTTACATGCGATGCCATTATTGACGGTATCACGTTGATCACACCAGCTCTGAATCCAGGATGATCCTCCGGTCGACGAGCACTTGGAGGCGTCGAGTGGTTAGGTTCGCTTTCAAAATTCAATGCTTAACGTACGAAGGAGCGGCACTTGCGAGCGATACTGACAATAGAATGACGGGAATTGGTTACGCGTCGACTGCTTTGCGCTGCGGCTCCGGTAAATGACTCCGACTGACGTGTCACGCCGCAAACTCTGCGCCCGCGCGCTCGCGCATGGCAAGCAGCAAATGCACAGAGAAATCGTCAGCTCAATTTCACGATCCAAGGAACGTTGCAACATCTTATGTCCATTTCTATCAGTACAGATTCATATTAATTTCAATTAACTTATTATCTTTTTCTATTTTTCTTCTGCTAATTAGACTTGTATAATTAGAGTTAATTTAGGTTTAGCTTATTTTTTTATTCTTTTTTAGTTCTAAGAATTAGAAAGAAATAAAAAAGTTAATCTTTTTTTCTTGAAACACATTGCATTGTTCTTTTAATTTTAAAATTTCTTTTTAGTTCTAAAAATTGAAAAAAAATTAATCTAAAATTAAAATTATAATCGTCGATCAATTTGATTGGCAAAATTTTTTACAAAAATTATTTAAAGCAAAATTATATATTTTATTCGCAATTTAATTTTTTTTCCATATGTTAAACTTGTGCTAATTTGACATATAGATATGTAAATTTTAATTATGAATTGTTTAACAGTTAAACAATTCATAATTAAAATTTACATATCTATATGTCAAATTAGCACAAGTATTGAAGATAGTTGATGGTTAAGTTAATCGAATTTGATTGAAGATAAAAAATAAACCAAACGATAAAAAAATAGACAGTCTCTGATATTTTATTTTTTAAATAAAAGAAAATTAATGAAAAGAGCTATAAAAGCAAAATTTGTTGTGCGTTTGGTTTGATCAAATGCACGACATGTTTGAGAAATTATAGAAACAATTTCTACTTTTTCTTTGATGCATAATCAAAAAAAAGTTTTGCATAATTAATTGAAACAAAAATAGTTAAATGCTTCTTACATCGTATAACTTACAATGTGTATACTTACCAAAATAGTCATTAAAAACAATAAAAAAAAGACTTCAATAGCATTTTACATCTTTGGTGTTTATAAACTGGAATAAAAAATCGAAATTTTAAGAAGTCGAGTTAATCATGATAGAAATGAATAAGAAATGTTTCCTTTATATTACTTTTTTGTGTTACAGAATTTTATACGAATCCATCTTTTGATCCATTCAACCGTGAATGCTAAGAGAAAAAACATATTATATGGCTTCGCACATAAATTCCATTACATAATCGGTGATTCCAGGATTACAGGAACGTTCTTAGTATTCAAATAAGGTATTCGACCTTGTTCTTTCTTTCAATTCTTAACTACGTCGCTCTTAGTTTCCTTCCAGGAGTTTGAGTTAAATATTGTTAAAACAATGTTATAATTTTATACATATTATCAATATACTTTAGAAATATATTATTAAAATCTAAAATTTGAAGAAACTGCAAAACGTACTTCAAAATTTCAAACATTAATCAACTGAAATACACAATAAACAAAAAAATATATATTAATAAATAGTTACATTAAGATATATTAAAAACATATACTGAAGACATTGTAGTAAATGTCTTTAAATTAGTTATGATATTTCTATGTAAAAAAATCTTTAAAAAATCACTAAATTTTTGCCTTTTTTGTGATTTTAGTTTAGCAAAATGACCGAATTTAATAATTAAAATTTATTAAATTGCTGTTCTGCTGATTGTTTTAAAATTTGAAATTTCGCAACCTTCATTGTGAAAGTCGTGCTTCCGAGTCGTTAAAGTTCGTATGTTAATATACTTATTCATGTTGAGACGTTCAATCATTCTGCTAAAAGCGGTTTAAGGGGGGAACTTCATGTAAATGGCCTGTTTATCAAAAATTATTTTTTTTAAATGTAATGCGTAGATTGATATGGGGTTCAAGGTACCATTTATTTATGTTATAATAAAAAAAATATTTTTTTTTAACTGTAATTGTTACAAACAACGATGCAATAGCGGTTTGAAAATGGTATCTTCAAAATGCACCGTGCAGCGTACAGGTCACAAAAATAATCAGAAACAAAAAAATCAAAATGGGTTTTTAGTTATTCAAAAACGCTCAGCATGATGTTCTTCTTTTATTAAAATTTGCAAATTTGTAAAAATGGCGACATTTTGAAAAAAAGGCTCTTTTTAAATAAACAATTGTTAATAACAATGTTTTAAACAAAAAAATAAAAAATCGGAGTTCGTCATGCTGAGGCCAATTATCAATAGAATTTTTATGCCAAGTTTCATAAAGATCGAGTGATTAGTTTTTGAGCTACGTTGCACGGCGTGAAAAATTTTGCGTTTCGAGAAAAACGCGTTTAAAGTTTCAGTAACAGAAAAATCATTTTATATTCACACAAATTTATTTAAACAAACAGATTTCGAAGACGGGCAGTGCTATGGTGGGGATAACATCTGTACATTAATAAAGAGTATAACAAAGCTAAGTTAAAATTTGTTACGAAGAGACTGAAAGGCCGAGTGTCAGACGAGTGACGCTCGATTACTTGAGTGCTAACTCCGCCTAATTCGATCGTTCACTTTCTTTTGAAAAAAAGAAGAAGATAGGAGGTCTCTGATCACATTCTAACATTTTTTCTCGTATTCTTGAGGAAATTTCCTATCAATTTAAACAAAAAAAAGTGCTTAAAAATTTCATTTTACATGAGGTTCCCCGCTTAAGATAAATAATGAAGTGCAAATTGTTTAAGCCTTGGCATATGGACAATCTTTGCGATCATAGTTCATAATAGAGATCATTTAATTTATTCGAGTAGCTAATGTAAAAAAACAGACTATAAATGCGCTACAAATATATTTCAGGTCAGCTTGTGCCGCGTAAGCATTTGCATACATAGCAATTTTCACTTCTTGCGCGCATTTGCAACATCCGGAAGTAGAGGCCGCGCGTATAAATTGAATTTACGACGGTGCGCTTTTCATTATCACCGTTTGCGAAACGCAAAAAAAAAAGGACAAACACGTCTTCGTCTTCGTGAATTCGAACACTCTGCTAAGTTGTTATGATGACGCAGACGTAAAATTTATCGTGATTTATTTGATATTCATTTTAAAGTGACGCATGTATGTAAATTTTTATACATATGTATATGGCCGGTATTCATCGGTCAGTTCTTATATTTAAGATCATCTTAAGTACAGTCTTATATGGTTCTAAACCAATCACAAAGCCGTATTAGCATCTTAAAACATTACTTAAGACGGTCTTGAAATAAGAACTAACTATGAATACCGGCCTATGAATATCAATCAATATTTGACATATATTTTCTAGATATGCTTTAAAAGAATTTTGTTTTTATATTTTGTCTTTATTTCCCATAAAAGACATTTATATTTGCTTTATTAAGAATAATTTAAATATCTTTCGAGAAAAAAGTGAATATAATACAGATAAAATATCAGATATAATATAAATATGTATAATATATAATATAAATAAGATATAAAAAATCTCTGATGACACATGTGTAATGTTATGATGTTATATACATTAATATACGAAATATGGCGTGATATTTTCTTTCTATGTTATTATATTTAATCAATTCTATTTTTATGTTATCAGGTTTAATCGAGTATATATATTTTAAAATTAAAATGATGCTAAAATTTTTTTGCATGCGTTCCTATCTGGGTGACAATGAGTAGAAAAATCCTTTATCGCTTTGTAATTATGATAATAAATAAAAAGTTATTAATTAATAAAATTCTGCAAATTAGCGTGCATCCGCGCTATTCGTCAAAAAGAGGCAGTCGTTTATCGTCGTTAAGTACGCGACAAGACACTGAGAGGATTTGTTAACAATAACAATGCATAACGATATGTGACACTAGGCTTCTGCGCGCTTAGTGATCCCTTCTCGCCAAATCGCCTTGATTTGCAAATCTTTATTAATTAATTATCATAATTTATTTATTAATCTCTCTTTATTTATTATCATAATTGCAAAACGGTAAAGAACTTTTCTCAGTTTATTCCGTTTTACCTACTTTATTATTAAACACCCCGTATATGTATATGGTCATTACATATAATTTTATACAGGGTGTTCCAAAACACTGCTGCGTTCTCTCGTGTGGAGGTAGAACGGATTGAAATGAATAAGAAAGTCGCATACCGTTTTGCAAAGTTTACAATAATAATCAAGATAAATGTTAAAGGCAAACGAATAAGAATGCGTTAAGACAAGTCGTTCGAGCATAAGCCAACGTATCAAGAATTAGCTGCCGGCGCACGGTAGGAATTAGGAGAAGGACAACGTGTTGTTGCCCTTCATAGCTACATCATCGTTTCTTCTCCTTGGCGCCGGCACACTTCCCAGTGCTATGGCTCAAGCGACTTCATCGCTTTTCTCATTATCATCTCAGCGCGTTTTCATTCGTTCAATTAATATTCGTTCGGTTAACAATTAATATCTCGATTATTATTGCGAATATCGCAAAATAGTATAGGACTTTTTATGTTTATGTCGATTTGTTCTACCTCGACATGGGAGGATGCAACAGTATTCTGGGGGCCATCTTATATAATTACACAGGTCCATTTTTTCTCAGATTCCTTATAATTTTCGTGCAAATTGCGATAGAATTGACATTTATGCATTTCCTAAGTTTCATTACATTCTCTTACTTCAGATCTTGAAGTTACAAAAAAAGAGATAGCCGCTTTGAATTGAATACTTTCACATTTATAATGGCAGGATATTAACTACTTTCGCCATGGAACAGCGAAAGAACAAATATACATAAAAGTATCGCGTCGCTTTAAACCGGTAAATCGCCACGACTTAACAGGCTAATTATGTAATCGTGAAATATCCTAATATAAAAAATCAATTTATATTTTTTGGAAAAAATATTTATTCAGATTTTTAAAACTCAAACGGTAACGTTTGTATTTTATTTAAAAAAAAATGCATTTTACTAAATATTGAATTTGTAAATCTCGCACGACAAGTAACAGTAAAAATACAGTCTTACTTTATAAAGAAGTTTCAGATTTGTGTTTACTATTAAAACTGAACGATTTATAATTCTGAAATTTATTATAAGATTTTACAAGAACGTATATCGATCTTCTATCTCTTGCTTCTCTTTTTATTTTATTAAAAATTTTGAACGTGATAAAAATAGTTAAAATTAAGAATTTGACATTTCAACTTGTCGTGTACAATACGTATTAATAGTGTAATAAATTTTAATTATTTAATTAATTGTTTCAATTATCCCAATTTAATTAATTCAATTTTAATTTCATTTCATCTTCTAAAGAATTAAATTTTTTTTAAATCGTTTTGTAAATATTTAACATTTAAATTTATAATTAAACATAAAATTGAGTCTATAAAATAATTAAATTAAGCGATGATATAAATCGTTTGATTAACGATATATTATGATCGAGAAATGGCTGAAGGTGTATGTAAGTCTGTGATGACAAAAAGATTTAAAAAATAGCAGTGTACAATAATTGATTGCAATGTTGTGTTCAAAATTATAATCACGTATTAATTTATAGCTCAGTTGAAAGCTCACTTTATGGTAGAATGCACGTCTCGTATACGTGCATGTATTGGCTCTTTCATAACAATTTGTGACGCGAAGTATAAATGATAATGGGGCTCGTATTTAAAGTAAGCATTCGACCGTGTTCGAACGTTACATTGATGTATGACAATGTACGTGAAGCAAATTACATGCAAATAAACGTGGGATTTTCCATTAAAACGAAATACGTTAAAGGGATCGTACGAGATTGATTGCCGGTTTATCTAAATATCAGTTTTATGTTATATAGGTAACATTTATATCAAAACATGGAAAATCCAAAACGGCGAATGCAATATGGCAAACGTGAAGAATAAAATATTTTCTATATTCTAATGAAAAAATTTTTATAAAAATTTGCATTGAGACAATATTGGAATGGAAAAGATACATACGATGCAACTTATAAAATAAAATAAAAAAATATGATAACATGTATATTGCTAAGAATTACCTATAATATCAGTAAAAGTTTTCGATACGTAATTGATACTGTATATTAATCAATAAAACTCTTATATCTACGAGATTCAAGAATTTCACTTTTATCTTATATTTCTACATAAATATATTGTTAAAAATTTACATTATCAGAATCACGAAATTTGAATAATTACGGTACGTGAAAAAAATAATGCTCTAACTTTTCATAACTAGAACTTTCGGAGAACTTATTAATAAAGGAGACACCTTGATTGACTCTTCGATTTTGATCTCCTTGCACATTTTTGCAATCTTATTAATTCTTAACATGTTAACAAATTCTAATAAAATTGTCGAAATGGTTAATGATTTTGTTAATTTCACGGATTACCATGATAAATATATAATTTTTTGTTATTTGTTCAATAATAGCAGGAACACGAAAACCAAAAACCCGTTTAGATTTTTGCATAGAAAAAATACTAATAATATACATATAGTAATAATTTACGAAACGTGTACATACGTATTCTAATATTATTTAAGAAAGTATCAAAAATAATGTATAAAATTTAAAAAATAAAAGTAAAAATATTTCTCTATAAAAAATATATTTCATTTATTTCATTATTATTTTATGCAGACAAATGTATTAAAAAATATATGTGCGTATCTAAATATACATATACCAAATATTTATTTTAAATAGTAAATAATATATAATATAAAATAATTAAAAAAATAAAAATAAAAAATTGATAGCACAGGTTTCGATTCTGGATTCTTGCTATTACTAGTTGTGCTTCCTTGATTGTTCACTTTTATCTTATCAGAGAGAAACCTGAGAGCGGCCTTTTTCGAGGGACCGATAATTTGATCTAACATCTGCGCCAAACGTGGACGTAGAACTACGTGGCCACGTTCATTGTCGATAAATCGATTTCGTGCATGGTGTATATCCGTGTTACATTCACTTTTTGTCCATTGTCGATAAATCATTTAACGGTAAACGAAGCTTTGATCCTTGTGAGCTCGACGGCCGATCAAGTGGGTCAGCGCTCGGTACGACTGCTACGCGGGAAAAGCGCGGGAAGAATGCGCGGGAACTGCCGAGTCAGCGGCGCGTTCCCGCCAATTTGGCGCCGCCATTGCCGAGCGCTGCCGAGCGCCGCCAAAGATTGAGGTGCACCGTGCGACGCGCCGTCGAGCGGCCCGCGCTAACGCTCAATATTATTTTCAATATACAAATATTTCACGAATTTTTACGTTAGCTTTCTATCGCTCGAATTAATTACTTGTACTTCAAATTGTCAATTGTCACTAATAATGATAACAATAATGTAGAAGTGATATTTAAATTACCGCGATAGATTTTTCCTGCAAATGAAATAATAAAAGAATCGCGTCGGCAACTTTGCTCGAAAAATAATATGTACTTTCCTCAAACTCTTATGTAAATCTTATGTAAAATTAAACTATCTGTAAATAAATCTTATGTAAAATTGTATTGTAAAACTATTAAACATTATTAGTATTCCGCAGTGCTGCGTGAATTTTTTTCAAATACTACGCGCTCGCGCATTTTTTGCACTTTGTCCAACAAATCACCTGAATTCTCTGTATAATAAAATGAATGAATTAAATGATCGGTAATTATTCTTTCGTTGTACATACATTAATTACGAACGATTGAATACGATTTAAAATTAAAGGTGGACCGTTTGCGGAGCGTGCGACGATCATCTTCCGTTCGCTCGCGCTATAGATTTTGATCGATACGCGAAGCTTCGACGAAATTTCAAATTGTTGTTTTACGAACAAATCCGCATTGCACGAATCTCGAATACTCCAAGATATAGCTAAATACAAATGAACGATCATTATATTTAGCGATTAACGACATGAGCGCGAGATTGTTTCTTTTGCGTCGGTCGCGTTCCGCAGAATGACGACAGAAATTCGAAAGTGGAGACAACTTTAACTACGATTGGTTTTCACATTTTTTAAATATTTTAAAATAATGTTTAGTAGAATAATAATAAAATAATAAGTAAATTTTAGATGAATGGATTTTAATTAAAACTGCTGCCGTGCGTGTCGGAAATATCGGATAGCGTCTTTATATCGATTAATATTTTATATGTACGCGTATAAAGGATTATATTATTACAACAGTTCTCAAATTTATTTGCTTATATTACATATATTAAAAAGACTATTGTCATAAATTGAAATAAATTTAAATGTAGCATGCACAAGGGATAGAATATTAATGGCGAGATGCTTAGTCATTACGTTACTTGTTAGAATAAATTTAATTGCAGATTTCATAAGTCCAGATGTTTATGATAAGGTATTACTCTAATTTTGTAAATATTACAATTATTATGATATATTCATCGCATCAGGTACCTTCCATTTCTATATACTTACAAAACATAATATTGTGTATAAACATTCTGATATTCTCTGTCTCAAATGTTCTTTAGATGTATAATCCAATAATTCTTCTTTAACAGCGAAAATTTGCACAAGTATCGCAATATCAGAGTAAAAGTGAATATTTTTATAGATTTTAAAACAAGATTTTATGCTATCACAGAAATAACAAGATGTGGTTTAAAATATATTCTGACCAAGCTACAGCTCCAATTCTAATACCCAAATTGATCAGATATTTTAGTATTGATCATGATTCGCAATATCGTTGCGATTTATCACAACTAAAATATTATATTCCGCCCTCGGATCCTAACAATGTGAATTTCAATTTGAACACGAGTATGTTTACTCGTCGCAAGTCAAATCTATCTCCTTTGCATTTCAAATTGGATAATATATTACAATGGATTTCCGATTATTTTTATCAAATTACAAGACCATTATCAGCACAAAAAAAACGTTTTTTTATCTCGTTTGTTTAATAATTAAAGCACAATGTACATATTTCAAAATTTATTTAATGTTTTTGGTAAATATTAATTAAGTTTTCAGAAAGAAATTAAAATACAATTTTTGGTAAATGACCGATATTGCCCCATTGTCCGGAGTATCATGGGGTCTGTCACTGAGGCACCATGGGTCATCCACAAAAACTATATTTATCAAAAAAATAATGAACTAGGTTTATTTAAAAAATAATGGAACTAGGTTTGTTAAAAATATAATGAATATTTACAAAAGTGAAAAAAATTGTATTTTAAATATTTTTTTATTACAAAGTTCAAAACTAAGTTTATTAAAAAAATTAATAAAAAAGTTACAAAAATAAAAAAAGTTGTATTTTATATATTTAACAAATTAATTAATTAACAAGAATGTAAAATAACTGCTTTGTATTGTTCCGTTTAATCATAAATAGATTAGATTTGCGACCCATAGTGTCCCGACGTTAGATAACCTATCGTGCTCCGAATGCACGTAATATTGAAAACGATAAAACATAACGAAAAAAATTAATGATACATAATTATTCGTGTTATAAAATGACAAAAGATGCTAGAAAATTGCTTCTAATTTTGAGTACATGTATATTTATTACAAAAATAATATTGAAAAATTTCTAAATGGTTAAAAAATTACTTACGCATCACCAAAACTATTTACGTTACGTGCGTCTCAAGGTAACAAGTATTTTTCACTGATACCTACATATGAAGTATGGATAACAAAGTAACCGTCATATGATAACAGTTGTACCAATCTAAACATTCTTAATTATTCCAAACAGTCAATGACCCATGATGCTCCGGTCTCCCCTGTACATATCTTATTTGCGTAGTCGGCAGAGTGCCCGTAAAATGACAAAATTTTGTTGAAGCTTTGCGATCGCGCAATAATAGTTCGATCGAGATCCTCCGCGCGAGCGAACAGCAAGGCGATGATCGTACTTCTGCGTATCGCGCTCCGCAAGACATTCAGCTTTCAAATCCAGATTTTAAATTAGATTTTAGTCGTTGTAATACTAGAGGATAATCGCAAGTGTTTTGTTTAGAGAACAGGTATTTTTTGTACAAAGCGCGGGAAATGTGCGAGTGCGTCAACTGATTTAAGACTGACTCGCGTAGTATTATTATAATAATGTAATTTTATATTTGCGAGATTTACGAAGTCGATACGTATCGCGCGCGCGACATTTAAATTCAATTGTGCATTTTTGATTAATCAATTGCCTTTATTATTGATTTGATTAATCAATTGTCTTTATTATTAATCGTCCAGTTGACTCGTGTAGTATAGCGCGAAGTTGCCAGCATCTTCAAATATCGCCATTAATGCCCTGTCTAGACTGAAGGATGATCTAACTAGTGGCTCATCCGGCTATTCTTTTTTATTACTTAGACTTTTTATTATTTAGACTTAGATATGATTTTTATCAGTCTACACTATATATTTGGATGAGCCACAAGTAGGATCATCCTCCAGTATAGACACGGCATAATGTAACGTGATGGATACGGAAAGCGGGACAATCAGCGTCGTGATTCTTTCAAATTTGCATTTAATCGTTTTTTTGAATTATTTTAAAAAATGTTAAAGAAGTGGCGTTTAAATGTAAAGCATTGACGTTTAGCAGTTAGAAAGTATGGAACCGTATCGCGCCGTGAGTAGAGCGCCGCGTGTTTTGTTTATAACTGTTAAACTGACAATTCAAGACGACGAGTGGGAAGTAGATTAATTCTCGGAAATTGACTGAAATATGCAAATCGTGGAATATATTATTATAAAAATAGATATCTCTGTTTTTTTTATTAACGTATTTAATACC
>JAJVSH010000204.1:72678-88312 GCA_021460005.1 Tetramorium alpestre | reverse complement strand
ATATATTAGATTTACATATAATATTTACTTTTTATGTAATTAAAAATTTATTACATTTTTAAAACGTTTAATATATAATTCAAAAATTTCTCTATGATATTTCTACTTCTCGTATCTTATAATTATTTTTTCATAGAGATTGTACCATGCGACATGAGCGAATTAAAATTAGAACTCTGTCTTGACGTTTGAACAGCTTCAGTTAACCTTGTAATTAAAATTTTACTAAATTTGTAAGAGACTCGTTTGATAAGACAACTCTGTGCCGTGCGACGAATAGAAAGAAGAGGGATCGGAATGAAATATACATATATGTATACACGCATATACATACACGACGAGAAGGGCGAGACCCCGCACGCGCGCGCGCGAAATGACACGAGATGCGCAAAGCGCGGCTAGCTTCAGGCAGCGCGCAGCGGTTGGCCGGCCTGAGAAGGGGTATTTGGCAGTTCACCGAAGATGGCGGACTCGATTGGCACGCGAGGGGCGCCAGCTAAAGTGCGGCGGGTACGTGAAAAAACGGTGATTCTGTGTTAAAGCGGCACTGCCAGCCGCGGCCGTGCACGGCGTGGATATTGTAAGGCAGGAGGAGGTGGCCGGCGATCGAGCAGGTAAGCGCGACGTTGATTTTCACGGGATACAAGGCGGAAATGTGGAAAGCCGCCGTCGCTGTTGCCGCCGTCATTGCCGCCGTCGCCGCCGCCGCAGTCGCAGCCGCCGCACCGGCCGCGCCTACTCTACGGTTTACTACTTGTCTCTCTCTCCTCAGCCTCCGTCAGCGGCGGCGGCGGTGACTTTCCGCACTTTCTCGCCGAGGGTTTCTCGCGTCCCGATCCGACCCGTCCTCGCCCGTGCGACGCATTCCCCTCCGTCGTCGGCGCATCGAAAATCGACCGCGGCCCGCGGCGCCCGCCCGCGCGCACCGGGAATGGTAGTCTCTGAATCGCGGCCGGAGGCTGCCGCGTGAGTCGCGGTCGCCGACGGGCACGGCAACCAGAGTAATAAACGGCGAGCCGCCGATCGCGCCTGACAATGAACCGGGCGGAGCGACCGCTCCTCTCGTCGCGCCGCGCCGCAGCCGGTCCGCCTCGTCGCCGTCGTCGTCGTCGTCATCTCTCCGTCGTCTTCTCTCTGTCTCTCGCCTCTCGTCGACCGAGCCGAGCGTTATCTCGGCCCGACGCCTTATCTCGACGAGGTGCAATCGAATCCGCCGAACGGAAATCTCGCTTTTCCTTCTCGTTAACCCTCGCCCTCGTCGAATTATGATCGGTTACATCAGCTTAACATGTCGGGTCATACCCGTTTGAAACTCCGACGCCTACGTGGTCTGATGAAGTGAAGTTTCGCCAACTCGCCACGGTATTGCAACATACAATTGCTACATACCTTATTATCACTGTAGTCTCCTCCCCCCTCCCTTTTTTAAAGTAATCCCCTTG
This sequence comes from Tetramorium alpestre, assembly GCA_021460005.1. Lineage (NCBI taxonomy): Eukaryota > Metazoa > Arthropoda > Insecta > Hymenoptera > Formicidae > Tetramorium > Tetramorium alpestre. The sequence continues at coordinate 86,870 of JAJVSH010000204.1, read as the reverse complement.
TGGGAAGCTACACGCCGATGCCAGCGGCACCCTCCAAAGCGGTTTTGCAATAGCAGTTTGTGAAATAGCCTCCAAAGCTGCCGCTGTATTGCTCTTATGCCTATTTCTACTGATTTAGATTAATTTTAATTTTGGTTTAACTTGCTTTCTATTTTTCTCTAATTCTAAGAATTGGAAAAAGATGCAAGTTAAGATTAAACCGAGATTAAAGTTAATCTACACTGGTAAAGATGAACATTAATGTCATTAATATCATCTTTGCCTTGATCTGAAACCCCGAGGTATAAAGATCGGACGAAACGGAAACGAAAGGAAAAGAAAGAAGATAAAGTGAACGAATGCACTTGAAAGGAAGGCACTTTGAGAACGTTAAGGGCGACTTTTACTGAGCTCCAATTAACCTAACTGGACCAGCACAATTTCACTGTATTAACCAATAGCTATGCTAGTTACAACGAAATTAATCGGAGCTTGGAAAAAGTCGCCCTAATAATATTAAGTGTAACACGACGGCAACTCCGAAAGCCAACGACAGTTCCGAAAGTGTTGCTTGAAGGATGGACATCGGCGCTGGCATCGGCGTATAGCTTTTCCGAGGGAGACTACTTTGAAGAGGGACCACAGCGATGATCGACAATAAGATACATAATACAGTTGTATCCAGAATTTGCGAAATTTCGTTTTCGGATCATGTAAACAAGCGTCTGAAAATAGTCAAGGTGAAAGCGGGAGAGGGAAAACAAAAAGAAGCGATAACATTTTAAAGCGCGCTTTGACCGGCTAAGACTGCTAATATTGACTTGTTAACACGTTACGAAAGTCAGTAGCCGCACGAGAGTCAGTTCCGCGTCCCGTGCGCGAGCTTTGAGTGTGCGATCGTTTGATCGCGCGACCGAGGGAGTGTTTACACCGTCGACCCCCGGTGACGTTCCCTGGCTGTGGAAACTGCGACGCGCCGCGACCGCGGGGAATGTTGAAGAACTGAACCCACGGTGCTCAACCGTGGGTCGGTTGATTCCCGGTAGGCTTGTGACTCCCCGCCCTCCCCTCCTCGGTGGTCGTTCGGTCGCGGTCGTTCCTCGTGAGATCCCGCGGCTAGGCAGTCCCTTTTTATCTTGTGCCGAGCAAGTCCGCGGGGAAACCTGATCGATACGTAAGCGCGTTACTTCCACGCTACCTTCTGTAACGAATCGAAATCTCTGGGTGATTCACAGCTTGCATTTTTATTTCGGTCGCAAATTCCCGTTTACCTTGTCTCCTTTCTGTCTGACTCCGATCCCTTTTTCGGGAGTCTCGAGGTCGCCAAGGCCCACCTGGGGAGTACTAGCGATATTTTATGTTAGACGAGGAAGATCTTCGCGATAACGCCTTGTACGTAATCGGCGATAACGCTGAGAAGTTTTTTCCTCTTATGCAGTTTCCAGTAAACTGATTCGCGCAATAACCTGAGCGTAACACCCGATGAGCACTGCGCCGTCGCACTAAGCTCCTCGTTGCATTATGTAAGATTCCGCAATTATCGGAAATCCTTTCATCACATTGACCGCCACGTTATAAATGACTATATACGAGATCTAGGTACTGTGTAATCGGATGTGTGCTGAAAATATTTATTGTTTGCTTTCAAATTAATCTCCAAAATACCCTCCTTTCCTGTCCACATATTGCCGCGTTGTTTAAATCTTCTGCTGTTCAAAACAATGTTTCAAGTCTGTTTCTATTAGGTCTTTTATTCAATTGCGCAGTTTTTGATTTGAAGAATCCATTATCCATCTTCTCTTCTCGAACTTTGCATCGTGTGACTTTTCTTATTCCTGAAAGTTAAAAGTATGAAGGAACCCGTTTTATACCCGTTTTAGGTCTGTGGAAGCAGTCAAATTGAAAACGATTTAGTTGTTGAAAGATCTAACAGAAACAAACTTGAAACAGTCTTTTAAACAGTGGAAAATTTGAATGCAATGATATATAAAAGAAAAGTATTTTGAAAGAGATAAATATTTAAAAAAATGAAGAGAGACAATTAATAATAAGAATTTATAGCATAAATCCTGATTAATGATAGCCAGACTTCGTATGACATTTAACGATAAATACTTGAAAAATATTAGTTTTAGAAGGTTTTATTAATTCCCGTGTAATCTTTTTTATTGTCATAAAATTTTGTTGTCACGTCCTTTTTGATATTTTAATGTTTTATTGCAAAAAAATAAATTACGATGTTTCAAGTCTGTTTCTATTAAGTCTTTTATTCAATTGCGCAGTTTTCGATTTGAAGAATCCATCCATTATCCATCTTCTTTTCTCGAACTTTGCATCGTGTAACTTATAATACATATATCTAGAAGGTTTATCAAATTTCGTGGAAATGTTATTGTATGATTAATTAACATGCGTGGCTAATGGCAGATTATTCGGATGTTTTCTTAGCGAAGATAAGACGAAAATAATTTTCGATTTTGCGAACGATCAAAATGAAGACTTGCGCAAATTAAACAGCCAAATGAATAAGAAAACAATTTTTTATTTAATTCAAATGCAAAGCATACCTTAATGAAATTTTTTAACGTCAAATGTAATTAAGATAACAAAAAGTTACAAAATTTTAATTTCAGATTTAGTCAAAGATACATATGTATATTATAGAAAATGACAGAATTTAAATTTTAAATACATATACATTATGCGTGTAATGACAGGATTTTAATTTCAAATTGAGTTAATCAAATGTAAAAAAATTTTATTTGAAATGTATATAAAAGATAATTATGCAAAAAATTATAATTTGCGATCGGTAATGAGCATTCTTTTAATATTTTATTTATGGAAAGATTAATTTTAAATTAATCAATAAATTAATCAATAAATTTGTTAGAAGGATAAATTATTCATTGAAAACAAATGAAGACATTGAAAATTAAATGGGTCGCATAGAGACATTATATGTATATTTAAACAACAAAATTACCTTTTTAAAAAAAAGGTAAAAAAAGCGTCAAGTATATGCCCGCAAAAAATGCTCTAAAAAAAGTAATGATATATTATCAAATTGCGCCAAATATAAAAACGTATATTTACATCAACCAGAAGAGCTATTATTATTNNATTATTACTCTTTAATAGTAAAATGCCATGCAATAATTAATACGATTCTGTACAGTATTCAAAATACTTGCTAAACCGAATATGTTATAATTGTTTTATTAACAAATCTTTATAATCTAAATTACGTACTAAAATATTTATAAAAACTACAGTGATGTCTTTACAATCTAAATTACGTAATTAAACTCGCCAGAACACATTATGCATATATAACAAATGTAATTAAACTTATTCTTTAAACTTATTATTTTTTTGAGTTTAGCAGCGCCAAGTATTTTGAATANTGTACAGAATNGTATTAATTATTNNATGGCATTTTACTATTAAAGAGTAATAATGAAATAATAGNTCTTCTGGTTGATGTAAATACACGTTTTTATATTTGGCGCAATTTGATAATATATCATTACTTTTTTTAGAGCATTTTTTGCGGGCATATACTTGACGCTTTTTTTTTACCTTTTTTTAAAAAAGGTAATTTTGTTGTGATATCACACATTTTATAGTGTCAAATAAGATGTACAAGATGCATAACAACTTTAGTACTTGGATAGCTAAATTAAGAACAGATTTTGAATATCTTACTTCGACAGTTTTCTGTTGACTTTAAAGATCTAATAACTGCATATAAATCCGATTCTTCTAACAATTAAGAGTGATGGAAGTGGAGATACTTTAATTTTTTTAAATATAATCTACTATTAATCTTTTCAAATGACGAACTGTAAAAACTGTCAAAATAGCAATGCGATGCAAACGCAGACAACTTAACTGGGTTACATTTCTTCGCCTCTCCCGCGTGCTTCTCTTACCATCATTTGACGATGACGACGGAGAAATTTTATCTCAATTTTTTCCACATTTAGACTTTAAGTTGTAATATCTCTGCTCGTAGGGTACGTACAAGAAAAATAAAAACACTTTTCTTATACAAATTGACCCCGAGCTATACATTGAGACTATTTAAAATTCAATCGGAGTAGTCGTTATTGTGATATGATAATATGACATTCTTTTTAAACGGCATCGCGCGTCAATGAGGCCTGGTAGGTCTCGCTATACTTGACGCGAGACACTACCGTGCCTCTTGATCTAATTTTTTTCATTTTTTTCTTTACGTATCAACCATTCTTTCATTCCGCGTTTTCCTGTAAATTTCCAAAAGAATACATAAGAGATTTCTTACTATTTACGTTATTTATACAAAACCAATCGATTATGTAACCTGTGCGAGGAACATAAATAAAATTGTCCAAGACAAAATCTTGAGCAGTATATTTTTTCATAATACATTGCATAAAAAATATATTTAAAAAATTTATTAGCTTTACACGTATTGATAATTAATTAATTAACCATTTATTTATAGAATCTCGGATTTAAAAAATGACGTGTTTATTTTGTATCGCAGATTTATTTAAAAAACGGAAATATTAATATTAAATTAATATTAAATTGATCACAGAATTTAATTATACATAATTTATAATTATATGTATTTTTTTGTAAACTTTTAGACATACTTATTTTTTCAAAATAAATTATAATATAACTTATGTAAATGTAACTTATGTAAATGAGATAATATTACAAAAACAATGTAAACATATTTTCTTGTGTTCAAAAAGCATTCTAAAAAATAAGGCAAGTTCATGGCTTAACAATGAAAGAATACAAAAAAAAAATGCAAAACTGATTTTTAAATGACTTTTATTTCTTAATATGGTCTTTGTAAACTTTATTGCACTTGATCCAGTAATGCTCCAGCACTTTTATACCATTCCGAAAATTGTTTCTTGAAAATCCTCAAAATAGTCATTTTCTCAGCTGATACAATCACATTTAAATTTGCTGCCCACTTATTACTGTTGTATACAAAGATGCACTATTATCCAACACATTTTTATCTTGTTAATTTTCTGTTGGTGTTAACCTTTTTTAACAAAAAACTTAATCGGGGCATGATGTTTAATTTATTTTATTTATTTCAACGCCGAGATAGCTTTGTTTAAATAAATGTTTATATAACAGACTGCTTGAGAAATAAATGTATAAATGTCTATTGATTACAGCGATATTTACTGTGAAAATTTTTGTAACATAATCGAAATTATTTTAATATTTAGGACAAGAGAAAGGAATTTATATAATTTCTAATATCATAACTTAATATGGCAAATTGATTAAGAATTTTAATACGTAAGGAAATGTAATATTTTTTTATAGATATTTTTAATTTTACATATACACGGTGTCCCGTAAAGACCGTAACGCTTAAAGGTAAATTTTTGAGATTATTTTAAGACAAAAATCTTAATACCAAAATACTCAGAGTATAATAGTATAATGACATGTATTTGAATTAGAAGGATTTATAGTTAACGAATAATAGCCTAATGTTGGCGTGCTCAAATGTGATACAACGCACAGTACTAAACACCAAAGTTGACTGTCGCCCTTCTTGTCAGTATCGATGTCGAGATTACATATACAGAAAGAATAGGTTTATTTTTACTAATGTTTATGATAATTTTGCACTGTCTCTGCAGATAAGATTTTATTAAAAAGAAGAAACATGATATTTATTATAAATTTATAAAAGAAGAAACGTGACATGATACATAAAACATATGATAAAATGTCATTTGACAATTTACATTTGTAGCATGAAATCTACTTCTAGTTCATATCTTACAGTTGCACTGTGCGTTATGCCATACCTGAGCGCGCGAACTTTTGGCTACCTCATGCACTAATACTTCTGATTTCAAAACCTATTACAGCCTGAATATTGCGTGTGTTAAGTTAGTACCCCAACATTAAAATTTTGTAGTTCTGATCTGAGTTCAAGCTTTATTTTGAAGAGACTTTGAGTTCCCTATAGTTTACAAAAAGAGTTTTACTCATTTATTCGATAAGAAGTTAGCATCCCATTTTTTAAATTTTAATTTCTGATCGTTAATAAAGAGATTTTTTTTATAAACTACAGGGAACTCAAAGTGTCTTCAAAATAAAGCTAGAACTCAGATCAGAACTACAAAGTTTTAATGATGGGGTGTTAACTTAACACACGCCTGAATATTTTGGTATTTTATCTGCAAATCAGTCTAAAAAATTTACCGTTAAGCGTTGTTACAGGACATCTTGTATATTTATCTATTTTAGTATCATTGTCTTTTATGTTGACTATTTTTATATTTATGAATACGGAATTACCAAATAACTAGCAAAAACTGGTTGATTCAAGAAAGTTTATTATATTAGCATATTTGCATATCTTGAAATCTTGAAAATTATTTTTACATTTTATTTTTGTTTTGTTTTGTGAAANTATAACCTTTTTAAAAAAGGTAAAAAATGCACCAAGTATACGCGCGCATTAGAAGGAAATTGTTGTATAAATTTATTTTAATTTATGCTAAAAAAATCTTTTGTAAATTATTAAGGAACACTAAAATATAAAGCAGTTTTTAATAAAATATTACTCAAGTCTGTTTTTAAAATTTTCTTCTCTACAAAAGTAATGATATCAAAAAATTGCGCCAACTAGAAAAATGAATTTATACGAGAAACATTAAAATAAATAATTTTAAATAATAATGCTTAATAAAAGAGTAATTATTGAATAATCAATTTCATCAGTGACATTCTTTAGTTGAGAATATGTCAATGAGTTGTGCGCCTAATAGTATGCGTGATAAAGCTAACAGTAAAATATTCACATCATTGCACGCACAAGCGCGCAATGTATACACGCTTAGGATAATGTAGGAACTTTTTATCATATTTTACATTATCGACCTCGATCAAGTTCGAGCATCACCTTAACACAAATATCTTGTAAGTCATCATTATTCTCACAATAGATTTGAAATTGATTCATTATGGATTATGTTTTTTAATTTAAAAAGATAAAAGAGAATGGTCTCGTTTTTAGATAATATTTAAATCTTGTTGAATTGTAAACATACCTTATATTTCGGTAAATAATTTTCTAGTTTTCGTTGCTCGTAAATTATATGATAAAGCATTCAATTTGATATTGAAATCGATATACTATTTTAAATCTCTTTTTCTTTTTACAAATTTACAATGCAAAAAACTTAAAAAATCTCACAGAGACATTGTAACTACTATAAACTTGATTGATATTCTAATACATTCCTGATTATTTGTGATATATGTTGTCTTGCGGACATAAGTTGCTGGCCTTCAGTTTTTTCACATCTTCCTAAATATTTTTAATATTTGTAAATTATTAAGATAATTTGCATCGCCAAAGAAATTCCGACTTATCTTGTTGACAAAAGCATCGCTTTATTGTGTTATAAATAGCAATGGCAAATTAATAATTTACAAAAGATTTTTTAGCATAAATTAAAATAAATTTATACAACAATTTCCTTCTAATGCGCGCGTATACTTGGCGCATTCTTTGCCCCTTTTTTAAAAAGGTAAGTTTTTTGTGATATCATTACTTTTGTAGAAAATCGATTAAACATATCGCGAAATTGATTGGTTTCGCGAAATTGATCGCAAAATTGTGGTTATTGATATCTGATAATTTAAGGTTCTCTCGAAGCGGTATTTCATATAAAATAAATAATAATATAGGAACGGTATGTCTCACGCTGCGCGTACACTGGGCGCGAGGCACTATCGTGCCTCTTGATATGAATTCTAAAACTCATAAAGTTGCTCCTATTGTTTCATTATACGTAATTTATACAACTACAATAATACATTTGCATTTATCGCACATCTTAATAAATTTTAACCCGTTAAAAACTTGTTAATAGACGGTTGCAGTATCATTGCAATTATAATGTCGCAATTATTGAAAATGACTCGAACCAGGAATAAATGGTCATTCGTTGTTCAATCAAATTCTGTGGTAGGCGTTTAAAAATAAAGCACTGCGAGAATGAATAAAAATAAATTATTATTTTACACATTGGAATTTCGTTCCTTTTTATCCTTAGTAAAAAAAGATAAGGAAATAATCTAAAGGCGTCCATTTATCGAAATCAATTTCATTAAAATAAATTAATTTGCATTGATGTCTAATCTGAGAAAACATTAGGGTTTCTGACCCGGGAATTCTCGATCTCGATTTCCCGTGAAATTTGCTAAATTTGGTGACGAGAAAAAAAACTGTCGAGAAATCGAGAAATCTGAAACGCGTAGTACACGGAAAAAAGTATATTAGAAATACTACTAAAAATCTCACAGCCCACAAAATTGTCTGTTGAAGCGCTCAGCAAAAAAGATGCTACTATTTTGATATAGAGGTAATAATAAATGTTTTGTTTAAAAAATTAGACTCAATGGATGATGATTAAAAATTAAAATAAACAAATAGAGGAATGTACACAGAGTGTCTTTACTAAATTTTTTACATTAATTTTTTACATTTCCTGATTCATTTTATTAAAAAAAAGAGTAAATTTGTTACTCTTAACTGCAGCAAACCATCTTTAATTAAGTATACAGAAGAAATTTTTAATAGATTATTCCCAACATTAGTGTCTCCAGAACAAAACATACAGATTGAAAATGCGATAGACGACAAATCTGAATCATGTGCAACTACCTCATTTGAAATACAATTTTTAAAAACCGTTGAAACGACAATGGTAAATGAAAAGTGATGACTGGTACTGAATTACCACATAAATTTAACAAAAAAATGTATTTAATAACTGAATTTTATTTTTGTTGATCAAAGTAAAAGACATTAAATAGGAGACTGATTTTTATGTAATAATCGAATTTTAAGTTTATTTAAATGTAAGTAATTTAAAGTTGATTTGAACAATCATTGTGTGTTTGAAATGTTTTAATTAATTACTTATATTAAACTAACCGTTTTTTTTTAAGTTTTTCTATATTTCTCGATTTCCTGGGAATTCCCGAGAACAAGCATACGAGAATTCTCGAGTCCAAAGAAATTGAAAAGTTCGAGAAATCAGAAACCCTAAGAAAACATAAATAAATTTAAATTTTTAAAACGTGAATATTAGAGAATGAACTGAATGACAAATGGCAAAGAAAAAAAAATATTGAATACCAATCGAACGACAATAATGTCAGCAACGGGTTTTTTCGCCTTTTTTTTACTTTTAAAACGTTTAAGAGATGTTTATCTGTATAGACGGGTGTAGAGTAGGGTGATATAAAGTGCGTATCGGTGAGTGGAGGTTTGCTAACGTCTCACAGTGGGAGAAAACGCTTATATAAGGTGTACAGGTATAAGGAACTTGAGTCAGTTTCATGTACGCTCAGTGTACGTTTCGTTAGTCGTCCCGCTTCAAGGGAAATCTACTTATCGCGCGTCTTATTTTTGCTGAGAGAGGGAGAGAAAGAAAGATTTGCATTTTTATTTTACCCCGTTCATCTGTGGCACGTTCAGGTGTGGCTTCTTTCTCAAGTGTCGGTGGCAAATCGAAAAGACAGTCGCGCCATGAGGCTATCGGGTAAGCGAAAATCCTTCTCGAGATAAGCGATAAAATAACGCTTCGATAAGCGTGAGGAAACCTAGTTTTTTCGTAGGTTTCGTTTCAATTTGATTCTAATGTAGTTGCGAGCGAGTGAGTGAGTAAGCGTTTAGCAGAAGTTCGCGTATAATGTATAGATAAGACGATAGATGATGTTTTATTACGTGTGCACGTTGAGACATGATACACATACCGTCTGTCACTGTGATCGCAGACGACACCGATGAGTAATCACATCGCTTTTCACATCGCTTAATATATCGTTGATCAAATAATTGATCGTTCATCAACAGAGTTCTTAGCGGAACGGAAGTGCTGGCAATTATCAAGGCCATTCCGCACACTTGTCGATTATGGTTACAGTTCACTTGACGCTACATACGCTTCAAAGCGATCTTCTTCTCCTTCCATTTAGTACAGAAAGAAGGAAAAGAGGAACGCGGAGTCAAAAGTGGATCGCGGCTTATATTGCGGATTTATATAGATTAAATTAATTAAATTCGTATTTTACAATTAGATCAATTAGATCTGCTTTTCATCACGTCTGTCGTTCACTACGATATTATGCCGCATATTTATTTAGGAAATGAGAAAAGAAAATAAAATGTGTTCGGTATATACGCATCTCATTAAATCAGCGGCGCCGAAATCCATTTCCTCCAGACCGAATCGAACGTCACGGGACTTAAGCCGGCGCTAAATAATGCGTGCATTCGCGATTCGTGATAATTCTTCAAAAATTTCTTCGTTCGTGGATCTTTCCATACATGTTCGCGATTTGTATTGAATCAGTACTTCGTATGATGGTGATTCGTGATGGTTCGCGTCCTTTGTTTTAGTCGAAAAATCACTATGCTGGCGAATCAGCGCGACCGACGAATTACGAATGTGAATTTCACGAATTTCCTTCCTTTTTATATACGAATCGCGAATACGCGCGTAGTCTTAACGTGCGCTAGCTTTAACATAGGTCATGAATGGTGACCGCGTTTCTCGGAGTATCTCTCATGCTTCTTTACGTTCCNCTCTCGCTACATTGATAGAGTACATTCACGTCTGCATTGCAGTTGAAGCTCAAANGAGATCGCACGCTCTCTTCCTGTTTTCGAATTTTTCAACTTTTAAACTCGCTCGTGCCACTGCGTTGCGCATGCACTTCCGTTCACCGAATTTGTCTTTGCGGGAATATACGAAACGTATGACGAAAAGTTATTAAATCGCAATGCTTAATTAATTAGCTGCAGTTTTAGCGTGACTCTTTTATTCCCCATGATGTCTCTGTAAGATGCAAATTGAAATCGAAATTGATCACGAAATATTACTTATGGATATGTAATGGTGTCAGTTTTATCATATCAAATTTACATACGACGAAACATTAATTATATATACGAAATCATTATTGCGCAAAGGTATTGCGCTATTGACTAATTGTAAGATTGATTAAGCGGAAATCACATAATTTTTTTATGTCTACAAATGTCCATAAATATTCATTAGATATAATTTTGCGTTTTCAAACGTGGAATCTCGCGCGAATAAAAATGAAGTGAGAAAAATTTTTTGTTGCACGCAAGTGAGAGGGGACGGCGGACATTTTGAAAAGAGCCGGAAATTCGCGCGATTTCTTTCGAAGGCACACGACATCGGAAGAAAGTTTGATTTGCACTTCTCGCGCCGTTTGGTATTCGGTGCCAATCGTTCCTTTTTTTTTTCAACCGCCCATGCCAATTAGATGGAGTTCTTTCCAGTCGCGTTTTAACCATGCTCGGATGCGTTTCGGTAGCCGGTGTCCCGCTGACACACTTTGAGATGCAACCGGATACCTCGGCCGTGCTATTGGCCGTTATTAAACACGTGCTGCAACTACGTTTTACCACGGTCCCGCGGTAAACCACATTCCACCGCGCCGGTTTTTACCTCGCCGGCGCGAAATTCGACTTTGTCACCCTTTGTCGAATCGCGTACGTCCTTTAAGCTCGTCATTCGCGCTGATTTACCAGGCGATTTTTCGACGAAAGACGAAATCACCACGAATCTGTTAATAACGATAAAGTGATGATAAACGAATGATGAACAATCAGGAGGATCAGGCGAATGATGAATTTTCGACGAATTACTACGAATCGCGAATACGCGCACAGTCTGGCGTGTCTAGCTCTAAGAATTGGTGTACCATGGTTCCGTTATCGGCGATACGCGTACTTAAGTCAGTTATCAAAGAGCATGAAGTAAAGTAAATAGAATGCGGGCACGATAGCTTCTCGCGTTTCCTTCCCCCAGTCGGCCGGCGTACACGAGACGGCCAGAAGAAGTCCGCGCAACCACCTGTCGTCCCCGACACTTGAGCTTGACGGAAGAAGCCATAGTTTCTCATCGCGTTGGTAGCTGCCAGTGGTAATAACGTTCTGAGATGACGCTAAATGATCTTTACTCATTCGTCCGCTTATCCGTTTTTTTGTACAGCCCCCTTCAACCGGTTACGCGCGATTCGCGAATTGCGCAGTTCGCTACCCGAGAATTCTCGAAAACTCGCGTTAACTTTCCAACATCATCTCGTGATTAATCGCTTGCAATATGCTCGTGACATTCTCACGGCATTCCTGCAATAATTTATTGTGATATTTTGGAGAACTCCCTTAATTATATGGGTAGTTTCTTCTTACATTTATTTTTGTATTCGTTTTCGGTACCGTGCACCAAAATTATATTTAGAAATATATTATACGAGTTGTGTAATTTTTTTTTAGCTGATCAACTTTTTTTGCATATTTTTGTGTACCGAAATAGCATAAAAATACGCAAAGTTGTAAGGATTACATGAATAATAAATTTATTTTATGAATTGATTAATTCTTGATATTCTGGTAAAAATTTTCCACTGACGGGATAATCGATAACGGGCAATGATTGCGAATTCGACGAATTCATGGATACAATCTTGTATCAGCCAATTCGTGATGCTTGACGTCATCTGACTTCGTCGAAGAAGAAAACATCACGTCGTATCAATCGATACGAATTGATAATTAACGAATGCGTACAATTTAGCGAGTCGCGGATAATTTGGCGCGAGCCTAAATCTCGGTGAACTCGAGACTCATGCCCCGCGATTAGCGATGCGTGCGACGAAGCGTTACGTGATAGTGCTCCGTCCGCATCTATCAAGCCATCGGGAAGGGCAAGTACGCCGGAGAGAGTGCTCGCCGAAAAGAAATGGGGCGAATCACGATCGGCCGATCGGTTTCGCGGTCGCCGCTGACGTTCGTGACCATGGTCGTGATCACGCTCTCGCGCTCGTCCATGCTCCCCGCATAACGGGTTTCTATGTAACGGGCCGCCCGGACGCTCGGTTTCTCCTGGTCGCATCGCCTCGATGTCAGGACAGTGACCTAGAATTCCCCTCGCTTGCATCCGCCTGCGTCTGCATTCTATCGAAATTATATGTGCAAATTAGAAAGGGCTGCAGGCCGATAAACGGGCGAACTTTATAACGGAGGTACGAAAAAAAAATTCTTCTCGCACAGAGAGTGGAAGATGATAAGCAACGAAATTTGATATTTTGACTTTTTTGCAGAATTCTCTTCTATAATAATAAAACTAGTACTTAATATAGCCATAATAATAATAATAATAAAATAGTAAAAAATTAATAAATATGTAAACACGATAAAAAGTCGAATAAAATTGTTGATTTACGATCTTTCTGAATTTTTTTTTTGCACTCACAAACTGGTTTTCATCTTGTTGTTAGTTTTTTTATATTGTCCCCGCCTCGCTGACACTGGCTGCCTCGTTGTAATGCATATCGCCCAATCGACGTGAAAATCACGACGGGCGAAGATAGAGCGAGATCAGTTAAAAGTATTGATTATCGAGAATCGTCAGTTGACATTCGAATTAATATCTCTAATTTTATACGCGTATTTTTTTTAATTAGCAATGTAGATTGTTTTCTTATGCATTTATGACATTATATTTCCTCTTTTTTTTCTCTTTGGATGGCGTTATATTTATTTCCCATTTGTATTTATATTTTCGTATTATTCCTGGTCTTATCTTTTTCCCTGACTTTTTTTTCATTTATATAACATACTATTGAGATGTATTGAAAATTTGAAAATTTAGTGAAGCAACCAGTCATCGTGAGAAAGAGAAATCCTGCGATTTTCTCATTGCTGTAGAATCAACGGATATTGCTATAAAATTTTTAACCGATCAACGCAGGCATGATAAGTGATCACTTAAAATGATCAACACCGTTTATCATGCGGAATGTGTTATTAATAGCACATTTGATTCAAACGAAACTGCTTTTAGTTGTAACATTATTAGGCGAATATGTCCATGAAACGCGAACGAGTTTTGAAAAAAGAAAAGGAAAAAGTTTTCTCGTTTTTTGTAATAATTGCATAATTGTGTAATACAATATGTAATAGTAATATGCATAAAGTAGGTCAATTCTTATTGATTTATGACTTTTGTAAAACCCGAAAAACCAGATTTTTTTTTATTTCGTGATAAAGCAAAAATAATCGTTGCATTGAAATCGTTTACAAGGAAACTTGAGGTCTCACTTTCGCCGGTTTATAT
>JAJVSH010000204.1:26595-51053 GCA_021460005.1 Tetramorium alpestre | reverse complement strand
AGTCCAATCATAATTTAAAGTAATTCCTTAATTTGTACTAATTTATTGCATGCAATAGATTTTAAATTACAACAAAATTTATTTTAATGTAATATAGAAAATGAAAGATATATTTTTATATTTTTGATTTTTAATTATTTTTATGTACTTAGATTTTGAGATCTATTAATGTTGAGATTTGCGAAGTTATGAGAATTTGAGATTAATATTTATATAATTTAAGTCTATTTTTAGTATTTTGAATAAAAGATTAAAGGTCAAATAAATATATTTAAGAAATCTAATAGAATTTTATACTTAGATATAGAATTATATTACTTCATCACATGATGTTATCTTGATATGTTGTCTCATCTGAGTAAGGGCTGACTTGATTGTACTATAGGAGAGCTCATATTTTTGCATCGGATTTGATTTAACGGATCCTTTTTCAATTACGTTCTAGAAAAAAAACACAAAATTAGCAAAATTACATTTTTCACTTTATACCACATGTACATGAAGTATCGCTAATTATTTGAATATAATTTTCAATTTCATTGTTTAATTTTTAATTTATTGTTGGATTAATATTCCAATGAAACCAGATTATTGCCAAATTTTTATACGTTTTTGAAAACTATATTCAGAATGTGGAAAAATAGTTACAGATATGTATTGATATACTTTCTGAACGATTCTACATGTTGAAGCTTTGAATCAAGTTCTAATCAAATCTAATAAATCTAATTTTAAATACCCATGTGTTTTTTTCTGGACGGTTTTGAAACAATGGACGAACCAAATTGTACGAAAATGGCAAATAATTCTTTTCTCTTTCATTCCTTAATTGCCATTTAATCTTTCGTAAGCGGTTTCGAAACGGTGGGAAGGCTATATTATAAGAAAATGTTGAATCATCCTCTTCTTTTGCTTCTTTTTCCATTTTTTAATTCCCTTCTTTTTTAATAAAAAAGAAATGGATATATATATACATAATAAAATGTTAATACTTGTTCAATAAAAATCACTTGATACAAAATTACAAGGAAATCAGTCACAAAGAAAAATGTCGAGCCTCATTCGACTCCTGTCGAAAACTAATCTCTTTGTCGAACAGGCGTTAGAAACTCATCTTTTGTCCTGTCCCGAAGTTTCTGTTTGTTTCTTCCGCGGTAACAATATTGTGATTCTAAAAGTGTTGTGACCGAGTCGACTTTATTTGGTTACTAAATAACTATCAATAATACGACAGTTAATAGAAGGGCATAGAAATCAAGCTGCCACAAAATAATGAAATATATAGATGTTTATTTATGTGTAACATATATATATATATATATGTATATACTTATATATATATATATATGTATATACTTATATATATATGTATATACTTAATTATATATATATATAATTTATATATATATATATACTTATTTTTTTATATTTATATATATACTTATTAAAAAGTGCTTTAAATCTGTTTGTTTAATAATAATGAATTTTTACACTCCACAAACAAAAATATAAAATATGAAGGACGAATTTTTGTTATATTAATTGTAGAAATATCAAGAAAAGTCTTCTGACGATTTCGGGCAAATTCAAATAATAATTCAAAATTTTTTCACTGTATTATTTTTACGAAATTAATGAAATAGATGTAACTTATTTATGATGTTTAATTGTAATTGAAAGCTGCTAGGCAAAAAAGCATAATTTCATTAAAGATAGACTGGCCTTGATTACATGTCTATTTCTACCAAAGATTTCCTTTAATTTTGGTTTAACTCTATTTTTTTATCTTTCTTTCTATATCTGGTTTTAAAGATTAGACAAAAATAAAAAATAAATAAACGAAATATTTATTTTTTAAATTTAAATGTTTATTTTCGCCCTCCTCAGTAGCTGCAAGTTTTCGGTGCAAGTTGCACGGTGCTAGCGGCCGAAAACTTGCAGCACATTGCGACAGTGCGCAGTGTCGCACATCCGCACAGTGCCGCATGGTTTCACCTGCCGATTAAATGTAACGATGCTAATTGCATCTAACGTCTTTATCAATATAATGAGCACATGGAAGTTGATACAGCGACGGTGTTACGACTTGCTCTCATATAGATACTCATTGCTCGTGATATTGGTGGCGTTTACTTGCATATTCATCGGCATAGTACACTTTGGAGAGGTTAGAATAACATTTGTTTCCTTTATGCATGCCATATAAGTATGTCCAGGAAACAACGAAAGTTTACACTCCAAATCATTTAATCTTTCGATTGAAATCTTTCAGTCAGTATGTATATTATTATATAATATTTTACATATTAGAATCTGTCAAGTTTCAATGGACTCCAATTGATTTTCTCGCGCAGGTATGGTTGATATGGAGCAAGGAAAAGTATGAGGCGGTCTTTCATTCGTTCAACGACAACATCCTGGGGAAATCTTTCCAAAAGAAATTGTGCCAGCATGTCCCTATAGACGTGGTTTACACCTGGGTAAACGGATCCGATCCGGTGTTTTTAGAAAGCCTACAGAAGCATGTTCCCCTTGTGGATCTTAGTGCAGCAGCCTCGAGATTCAGTGACAAAGATGAGCTGCGCTACTCGTTGCGATCGTTGGAAATGTATGCACCCTGGGTGAGGCACGTTTACATCGTTACCAACGGCCAAATACCGAGCTGGCTCGACATGGACAATCCCCGAGTGACTCTGATCACTCATGAGGACATTTTTTTGAATAAAAGTGATTTACCAACCTTTTCTAGTCCTGCTATTGAAAGTCATATTCATAGGTGCTTGGAAATATGAAGTACACAAACGCAGCATTGTATGCACAGGCAAAGCAACAATATCTTTCTTCTTCCAGAATACCCGGAGTCTCCGACAAGTTCTTGTATTTTAATGACGACGTCATGTTAGGTGCTGAAATATGGCCCGAGGATTTTATCACTCAGGCAGGTGGACAGAAAATCTATCTGGCGTGGTGGGTACCTGACTGCTCTGAGATCTGTCCGTGGGCATGGGTTGGCGACGGATTATGCGATCACGCTTGTAATACGACATTGTGCGAATTTGACGGTGATTAAATTATCTTTTTATAATGACAATACATGCAAGTGTGTTCTTTTACGTGTTTTCTAAAAGAACATTGTATAATCTGGTGGATTGTATAGGTGGAGACTGCCAAACGACTGATGCCCCTATAGACAGCGAGGTGATGGAAGAGGAGGATGATTATCCATACAAGTATCTACAGGATTCTCGTGAAAATAATAACGAGCTAAAACTATTAAGTATTTTACGTAATAAAAACGCCATTCGTTCATCGCAAAAGGACGCACCAATGTCTGCAGTTCAAACATTATATTCGTATAATCTCAGTTCTACTTCTATGCCAATCCGTACGTTTCACAATCTTGGCAGTAACAGTTCTAGGAAATTACAAGCACTAGATGTAAAAATTGACGATGTAGAGGATTATAAATCTATAAGAAATTTTAAGCTTGCATATTCCAAGTTTTTACACGCAAATGTCTCAAACAAGACTGCATATCGTATCAAACGATTGAAACGTTACCGCAATATGAATGCGGCGCAATCCAACAATTCTATTAAGTTCGAGAAATTCGCATATCCGAATCATTGGAAACGTAACGCACGAGGGTTGGACACTTATGCGGAGTCTTTGTTATATGTTAATAAAATATATAACATCGCTTATGGCCTCGAACGAAGGAGAGTGCCAGCGCATATGCCCCACTTGGTAGATAAGTGGATCGTAAATAGTATGCAGGTGAAGTTTGATCTTGAATTTAAGAAAACGTCTAGTCATAAAGTGAGAGATCCCGAAGATATGCAGTTTGCATTTTCTTACTTCTACTTTTTATCCAGCGAAAAACGAACAGTGTCCGTCGAAGAGATATTCGACATGTTTGACACTGATAAATCACGGTAAGAAACAACAAAAAATGTTACTTATGATTACACCAAATTATAATGATTAATATTACAAATCGGCCAATGTCTTTAGCACTTGGTCGGACAGAGAAATAAGGACCCTTTTATCCAGACTATACCCGTTGCCACTCGATTATAATCTAGTCATGGAATTTGAAAACGAGATAATAAATTGCTCACGTCGCGTAAATCTACCGGAAATTGTTGACGTTCCGCCCGGAGAAAGATATTTGGATTCTACTCTCGTAAGTACGAGATGCACTCTATACAGTAATAATAATAATAATAATACTTGATGCGATAACAGATAAAAAAAATTGCAATTTTTTTTGTCTTTTTACAGCCAGTAGTTTCCAAGGAATTGATATTGAACTGCGAGTCAGTTTTTAAAAGAATACAGTTGAAATTCGGTAAAAGTAGCCGGTATCCGCATGAAGTCATAAAAGCTGGCAAAAATGAAATTTTTGAGATGTTGACCAGCAATGTTTCTTTAACGGTACAGTTGCTCGACGAAATTCGGAGAGATCCAAAGTATGGATATTATACTATATATTATCTCTTTCATTTCTCTTAAATACATAGGAACGAGAGATTCGCATATACATAGGAACAATTTACATGTGTATTAACGCTTTTAGGAAATTTATCTGCTTGAACGATGACATCGATCCCATTCGACGTTCTGAGAACGAGATTGTTCGCGCCTTGTTGAACGATTTTTATCGCTCATTGTATCCGCTGCGAAGCACATTTGAATTACCGTCACAATATCGAAATCGTTTCTCCCACCTACACGAACTTCTTGAATGGCGGGCGAATCGTGCGAAAGCTAGAAATCTATTATTGTGCCTTCTGGCGTTACTCCTTATGCTTACATTTTATCACGTACTCTATCATCACATGCGCAGATTGTGCAGAATGCGAGAATTATCTACGTTTCTAGTGTGAAGAATTTAATAATAAAGCCAAACTCTATCAATGTGCATAGAGCTGCACTGAAATTAATAATATTAACTATCAATATACACAATGTTAATTTATATTAAATTAAATAAGTTTAAAAATAATTCATCGAAAAGTAAAGAATCGTTTGTAAAGAATGTTTTGATTCGACGTGTTTTAAAATCAGATAACGTTATATCTGTGATACAATAAACACTTTTTATAATCGCATTTTAATAAAAGGTTTGATTATATATAAAGGAATATTGAATTAAGTGCGAATGCCAGTTATGTTTAAAGCTCGAAGAGCTTAGTCACGCGAGTTACGTACATGATGGCGTTCTCCGTATTCATTATTACGAAATAACGAGACTTTATCACGACTTTGACGTCGATCGCTCATGTAATGACGGGCAGTTTGTGTGTCGGATATTTCGCGGTCCGACCATACCCTCCTGCAGCCTCGCGCACTCCAGCATCCACGCTGCTATGCTCGCAACTCGCTCGACTGACACACGAGATCCTATACCTATATTTCAATTTTAAATTCCAATAAGCAAGTCAATGAATGATTATCGATCGTTTGAGTGCCACGCAGCGCAATCGCGTTGCTTTTTATATCGAAAGATCCTAGCAAGCATGTTTAATCACTCCGCATTTTTAAAATCTGATTAAGCATTATCGATTAAAGTATTTCCTTTTAATTTATCAAGAATAAAAAAAGTATAAGTTTTATTTTTACTTATAACACCTACGGTGGTTTTTTTTTACGTTTAAGAAAGACATGAATATGTCGCATTTTTTGTATAGATTTTCACGATTTTGTCTTTGGCACTCAAATTAAGATATAAGAAAGTGTTCGGTTACCTGGTACATTTGGGTAGCACATAACTTTTGTACCCTTCTCTGTTCCAGAAGATAAACTTCCATCGTTATTGGTATCTTTCAGTCCGCAGAATTTCCTATCGATCATATTGTTATCTGCGCGATCTTTGCCGGTCGAGACGTCATCCTTTTGATTAGAAGATTCATCTCCCTTTTCTTCACAATTAGTAGCTTCCCTTTCGAATGAACTATTTTCTATCAGTTCCGACAGATCGGCTACAAGGGAAATTAAACAGGAGGAGTTTAAATAGATAAAGTAAGCGTAAAAAACATAGTCGAATGACGTACTCTTGGACAGATCGATCTCGTCCTTGGAAATCAATTCCGAGTTAATGTCCACATCGGTATCTTGACTGTTTATGGAGCACGTACGATCGACGGAACTCTCTTTACATGCGATACGCTCCGTTGTATCTTGATCAAGCATACCTTTCTCATTGTTGTCACACGCGAGTCCCGCTAAATACCTATAATTCATTTTGGATAATGTTATTCGCAATCAATAGCAGAAACTAAAGAAAGAGCCCAGATAGGAACGCAGAATGCAGAAAAATTTTAGTATCATTTTAATTTTTAAATATAATGTTTAATATACATATATAAAGATATGCGTTTTGTAGAATCATCTTATGACAATTATTGCGAAATGCTGTGAATGTAAAGAAGCAATAATTGTGCATTTATTATAAAAGTTTCCTATCTGGGGCATCACTAGTCTAAACTTTCTCATATATCTCCATAAACAAGGTGAGTGGAATCATCGCGGATCCACCGTCCGGCTCGTGACTGAACAATTGGCAGACCATAATCATCGTCTCGGTGAGATTGGCGCCGAGCAGGCCCATCGCGATGGCAAGGAATTTCTTCACCTGGCAGGTGTGACGGAATCTCCCGATCGCGAGGATCGTGTCAAGGTCCCTGCGGTTCAGGCAGAGGCAGTCCCAGTGACGCGAGATCGTCTCAATCGGCAGCGCCTTGTTGTAATCTAGAAAGTATTATCATACTGGATTAGTTCCATGTAGGAAAACATCCCGGACGACTGTGGTATTCTCGCGACATACTTCCAAACTGCCGCAGCAGCACCCTGAGGAAGCCTAGAGTCAAACCGGAGGCCGTGCTCGGCGGCGGGTACTCCAGCCGCGACTTGACCGGCGGCTCCTCGCCGTCGGCCAGGGCGCGAAAATACGAGCCGGACCACTTGAGTAGATCGTAGGGCTGCGTGCGTATCGCCGCCTTGCAGAACTGCTTTAGGATCATCGGCAGCCTGGCCGGCACAGCGATCTCCCGCCCGAGCGGTGGCTGCTCGACGAACGACATCCTCGCGTTACAACGGCGGATCGGCTCTGTCGATTGTTGTGTCTCTACGGTATTCTCCGTCGTCCGGGAAACGGAACCCTCGTCGATGATGGAAGTTTCGCGCGCTCGCGCGCAAAGTATATTCCAAGCACGGTGTGATTTTAACACTAAAACAATCAAGTACGTAAAAATAATAAATTTCAAATTTCTTGTTTTTAAATTATAGAGATTATTAAAAGATGCTTTTGTTGAAATTTAATAACTTTGAAAAGAATAAATAGATAATCTTTTAATGTTTTTAATTAAAAAAAAAAAAAAAATTATAGGATGGTAAAGCTACTAAAAAAGGAGTAATATTTTTTCTCTATTTTTTTTAAATATTTAGAGTATAATTAATCCTTTCAATAATCCCAAAATTATTTAAGTTTTTTTCAATAATCATTAACATGAGACAATTATTATTTTGGAGTTATTTTAATATATATTTAAACATTCTATATATAGAACTTCGAAATTGGAGTGATTGATGGAAAAGTTATGCAAATATGTGAAATAAATATTTTTATAATATACACGAGTTTTTTATGTATCTTTTTTCGACGCTGGCAGATTCCATTTACACAATTCTCAATTGCATAAAAAAATTCTTCAGACGAATAATCCGCATAAATCAAGGGATGAGTGTGCGTCATTTAATTTTCATTTTGTGTGCAGGAAGTGTAACAGTGCAGAAGAGTCCTGATAAAGATTCGTAGTTATTCGCAAGTTTTTCGCGTACAAGCACGACTCGGAACGCCAAACTGAATATAATTACTAGTGATAACGTAAAAACTGTTGATAACGCCTCGTATTATCAAAGTAAACATATGAAGTGACTACTGACCTTAAAACTTACGATTGCGTGAGCAAAGTGAATCACCCAACTCGATACGATCGTCCCATATCGCGGGTTTTTTCAACGCACGCGCGTGCATCGTCATTCTTACACGCATGCGTGAAAGTGCGCGGTCGACCACGTGACTGTCTCGACAGGTTTGTGCCAAAATGTAATGTAACGCGAAGGATTAAAAAATATCTCTGTTTTTCTCTCTCATTTCTCTTTACCGTCTTATCATTATTATTTTATTAACCCTTTAACAACTACACTAAATTGGTTTTCCGTTAAATGATTTTTTTTAGGGACAAAATGCCATTATAGTGGCTTCCCTTTAAATGTTTCGAGACAAAAGTCACTCTTATTTTTATAGTACGTCGTTCTCATTTTCTATCTCATTAAAAATCGTATATTTATTTTCATGTTTGTATTTGGGTTTGCTTTATCAAAAGACAATTTAATGACAGTGTTACGTAATAGCTGTACAAATATTTGTTGCCTGCAAAAATTATAACTAATAACTTTAATTGTTATTTATTAATTAATCGACTTTAAAATTACAAACACGTATAAATAAATTGAGAATGACTTTATTATTTGTAAATTATTATCTTTGATTTTACTTTACTATAATATTAGCTATAATTTTGTTATAAGCGTACAAATACTGTCTGTTACTGTGATTTATTATAAATATTATTAACAATGTAACACGCTTGTAATTTTTAAAATAAATATCTACAATTTGCTTATAAATACAAATCAAAATTTTGATTGTTATTCATTAATTTATTACAAATTGTATTATCTAGTTTATGAAAATCTTCATGTCAGTTCTTTTGACATTTCCGTTTCCAGGAGCGAATCCTGTGGTATCACCGTACGCCCCTGCGCCGCGCTAACGCGCATGCGTGGGAGAAGTCCGGCAACATGGCGGTCAATGGCGACGGACAGCGGTGTTGGACGCGGTGCTCACGTACGGTCGGTTGAATTGTTTTCGATGCGTCGGCAACAATCGTGACTGGGCAGTGAGGTGGTCATCGTGACACGTACGCTAGCGGAACGTGCGGTCTGTGCTCGCGAGGCGAGTGCTTACGCGATCGGCGGACGAGGGTCTCGAGAGGCGGGAGCGACGTGAGGTGTAGTAGAACCGCGCAACCAAGATGTCCAAGCCGGACGAGAACGCGGACACCGGCGACACCGGGGACAACTCGAACGGGTCCTCGGCGGAGACGACGTCGTCAAGGGGCGGCGACTTCGAGACGAAGCTCGAGACGGACCGCAGCAAGCGGTTCGATTATCTGCTCAAACAAACCGAGATATTCTCGCACTTCATGACGAACAATCAGAAGGACAAGGCTGGTAGCCCGCTGAAAATCAAGGCCGGCAGGCCGAGGAAGCAACCGGAGATCCCCAAGCCGACCGACTCCGGCGATCACCGGCACCGCAAGACCGAGCAGGAGGAGGACGAGGAGCTGCTGGCGGAGAGTAATGCCAGCGTGGCGCCCACCACGCGCTTCGAGTCGTCGCCGCACTACATCAAGTCCGGTGAGTTGCGCGACTACCAGATACGCGGCCTCAACTGGATGATATCGCTCTATGAGCACGGGATTAATGGTATCCTGGCAGACGAGATGGGTCTCGGCAAGACGCTGCAGACCATCTCCCTGCTGGGGTACATGAAGCACTTCCGAAATATACCCGGCCCTCACATCGTTATTGTTCCAAAATCGACGCTGGCTAACTGGATGAACGAGTTCAAGAAGTGGTGTCCCAGCCTGCGGGCCGTTTGCCTGATCGGAGACGCCGAGACCAGAAACACCTTCATCCGGGACGTGATGATGCCCGGCGAGTGGGACGTGTGCGTGACGTCTTACGAGATGGTCATCAAGGAGAAGTCTGTATTCAAGAAGTTCAACTGGCGCTACATGGTGATAGATGAGGCCCACAGAATAAAGAACGAGAAGTCTAAGCTGTCGGAGATCCTCAGAGAATTTAAAACCACCAATCGGCTCCTTCTGACGGGCACGCCGCTTCAGAATAATCTCCACGAGCTATGGTCTCTGCTGAATTTCCTCCTACCGGATGTATTCAACAGCTCCGACGACTTTGACTCGTGGTTTAATACAAATAGTTTTCTAGGTGATAATTCCTTAGTCGAGAGACTGCACGCTGTTCTGAGACCGTTTCTCTTGCGACGCCTAAAGTCCGAGGTGGAGAAGGGACTCAAGCCAAAGAAAGAGATCAAGGTGTATATCGGTTTGAGCAAAATGCAAAGGGAATGGTATACCAAAGTGTTGATGAAAGACATAGATATCGTAAACGGCGCAGGGAAGATTGAAAAGATGAGGCTGCAGAACATCTTGATGCAGCTGCGAAAGTGCTGCAATCATCCGTACTTGTTCGACGGCGCCGAACCTGGGCCGCCGTACACTACCGACGAGCATCTCGTCTACAACTGCGGTAAAATGGTGATACTTGATAAACTGTTGCCAAAATTGCAGCAGCAAGAATCTCGAGTTCTGATATTCAGTCAGATGACAAGAATGCTGGATATCCTGGAAGACTATTGCCACTGGAGGACTTTCCAGTACTGTCGACTCGACGGCAACACCGCTCACGAGGACCGACAGCGGCAGATAAACGAATACAACGCGCCCGGAAGCGAGAAGTTCATTTTCATGCTGTCGACTCGCGCCGGTGGTCTGGGTATCAACTTGGCGACTGCCGACGTGGTCATCATTTACGATTCCGACTGGAATCCGCAGATGGACCTGCAGGCGATGGATCGTGCGCATCGTATAGGTCAACAGAAGCAGGTGCGTGTTTTCAGGTTTATTACGGAGAATACGGTGGAGGAGAAGATCGTCGAGCGGGCCGAGGTGAAGTTGCGTTTGGACAAGCTTGTCATCCAGCAGGGACGACTGGTCGACGCCAAGCAGACGGCGCTAAACAAGGACGAGATGCTGAACATGATCAGGCACGGTGCGAACGAGGTGTTCGCGTCCAAGGACAGCGCCATCACCGATGAAGATATAGACACGATACTGCAAAAGGGCGAGGCGAAAACGGAGGAGATGAAGCAGAAACTCGAGAGTCTTGGGGAGTCCTCGTTGCGTAATTTCACCGTCGACGCGCCGACGGACTCGGTGTACCAGTTCGAAGGTGAGGATTATCGCGAGAAGCAAAAGATCCTCGGAATCGGCAACTGGATCGAGCCGCCGAAACGCGAACGTAAAGCCAATTATGCCGTCGACGCCTACTTCAGAGAAGCGTTGAGAGTGTCGGAGCCGAAGGCACCGAAAGCACCGAGACCACCGAAGCAGCCGATAGTACAGGACTTTCAGTTTTTCCCGCCGCGACTCTTCGAGCTGTTGGATCAGGAGATTTACTATTTTCGACAAACGGTCGGGTACAAGGTCCCGAAGAATCCTGAGCTCGGCTCAGACGCCGCTCGAATTCAGAAGGAGGAGCAGCGTAAGATCGACGATGCTCAACCACTCACCGACGAGGAAATCGCCGAGAAGGAAAAGTTGCTACTTCAAGGCTTCACCAACTGGACGAAGCGCGACTTCAATCAATTCATCAAGGCGAACGAGAAATACGGTCGCGATGACATTGAGAACATAGCGAAGGAAGTCGAGGGGAAGACGCCAGAGGAGGTTATGGAATATTCGGCCGTCTTCTGGGAACGTTGCCATGAGCTGCAGGACATAGATCGCGTGATGGCGCAGATTGAACGCGGCGAGGGCAAGATACAGCGACGCGCCGGCATCAAGAAGGCTTTGGACGCGAAAATGGCCAGATACCGCGCGCCCTTCCACCAGCTCAGGATAGCCTACGGTACGAACAAGGGCAAGAACTACACCGAGGAGGAGGACAGATTTCTCGTTTGCATGCTGCACAAGCTCGGATTCGACAAGGAGAACGTGTACGAGGAGCTTCGCGCCACGGTGAGATCAGCGCCGCAGTTCCGTTTTGACTGGTTCGTCAAATCGCGCACCGCGCTGGAATTACAACGTCGCTGCAACACACTGATAACTCTGATTGAGCGCGAGAATCAGGAGCTCGAGGAACGCGAGAGGCAGGAGAAGAGGAAGAAGGGTAGCAACATAGGAACGAAGCCGACGTCGAAGCGAAAGGAGAACTTGCCGGCACCGCAGGACAAGCCGCGGAAAAAGAAGAAGTAAAACGACTGAGAGTGCATCGGCGAGCCTCATTCCGGACTCTTAGAACACTTTTCACGACTCTCGCGCGTTAAATATGACTGAAATACGGACCACGGGTATTCACACAAGACGCTCTTTTCTATATTTACAAATTTAATCGTCTTCATCGCATACTCCATGTGTGACTCCAGACCTACTATTTCATATTCCATTGTAAACGAGATACATTCTTAGATAACGACTGCCAAGTTCATCAGGTTTCATCGAATTGTTTGTTAGCGACACGAACTACTTTACCGCAATTGATCTCCGAAAATGTATTTCGCGTATAACTATGCGAAACTAGATTTATCTCGTTAATGATGCAGAATCGTCGAATAGTTATGCAATACTTACCGATGGACTTGGGCAGAATTCGACATTGCGAGTGTTTCTTCATGTGCTCACGGATGCCTGACCTGCTGAGATGAGAGATAGAAAGAGAAGCGTAAGAACAAGTACACTATTTATTTCTTCGGACTTATCGAATAAGTTATTAAAATTATTTTCCTTTCTCATTTCAAGAACTTTTAGAATTCAACATTTTATATGTATATCGGTCAAATTGAGATATAAATTTTTGTTAATTCAAATCTTGCTAATTGTAAGTTGTAGTATCTCATTCATATATCATGTATTATACTATGTTGCTTCGAATTTTTTTTTTTTTTTTTTTTAATATAATCTTTAAAAGAAACTCAAAGTATTATTGTGGTATATAAATATATGCTGATTTATTTTATAGCCAAATATTATCTCGTAATACAATATTTTTCCATGTTACTTTCAAACTATCATGGATTAGTTTTAATGAGGAAAATTGCTATTTCACTATTTCTCCGGAAATTACAGCTTTTTAATTATCAAATCTCATAGCGTTTCTGACAGAAAGGTATGTACACTTAGGCAGTTTTATATTTAAGTTTACACGTACCCATTAAGTTAGATGTACACGATCACACATCGAATAAGAGTTTGCAAGAAAATTAAAATTTAAAACTGATAATAAATAAATCCTTACTATTACGGATGGAGGATGTTTTATTTCAACTGCCACATATCTTAATGCTTCTTACGAGATGTTTTTATTGATCGTCGCAATACCATTGTTTTCACAATTACTCAGAAAGAAATACAATGTTTCTACGTTTGAGTTTTATACGTAAAATACTGGTCGATTGTTGAAACTACATCGTACTTATTATATATAAAAGCTTAGCAATTATAAGCGTGATGCTCCGACACTCAATTGCAAATATGAAAGTGTATTGTGAAGAGTGTGTACTAAAAAGTATGAACGCGTTTATAATGTTGCTCTCGTATTTATTGATAAATAAAATAACAGATAAGTTTTAACTAGATCTTAAAAAAATAATGAAACTGACATTAGATGAATTGTTTCCGTTAATGAATTATGTGAAATGATAATGAAGTTAGTATATGGAGAGTAATCGGATGTAAAATTTCTGCTCTTTGCAACAACACAGATATCGAAAGACATATGTTGTGCAAATGCATCAGTTAAAAAATGAAATATTCTGATATCGATTTTTTTTAATCGTCCTTAAGGCCTCAGAATTTTACCGTCGCGGGATACAACAATCCTAATTATATACTTTTATATATTTGCCACAATTCCCTTCGCGCTACCTCCCCCCCCCCCTTCGATCAAAAAACCATAAGAAGGAAAATAAAAATATTCTCAAATGTTACATAAGTTTTTACATCACAGGCAATTGTCAAAGAGAAAGAATCCGTGTTATTAACATTTTTAATTGCGATTTAGATATGATGTGATTAGAGTATATTAAAAGGCAAATACAATTATAATTACAATCGTTACATCTTACTTTCACACAACTTCAAGAGTTTACATCTATAACGAGTTAAAAATTAATAGCTACAGTACTTATTTATATGCAACACTGAAGGACACGTGGAAAATTCGCTTAAAACTAAAATGATCCATTTTGTCATTTACCTTGCTTTCTATTTTTTTTTTTCTTTCCCTTTAGCAGTCTTATGGAATCATTTCTAATCTATTGGTACAATTTAGATTTAATCGGCGATGGAGTACATTTAGTTTTCAGCAAATATGTATCCACGATGAGTACACAATTATCGATAATAGTATGGTTTTTTATATGTCAATCATCTATGGCAAGAATCGGCTCATTATAAGACATGTATTGTATTCGAACTGCGTTACATTCATATGTTTACGAAGTGAATTCGATTATCATGAAAAGATTACGTAGATAGCAATTCAAGATTAAAAAAAAAATTCGAAATTCTTGAACTGATGACGAGCAAATAATGATATTGCAAGTTTCTTTCACAAGTTACGTTCCTCTATTTCGCATAATGATTTTAAGCGAGTATAGTACAAATCGCTTCCTCGATTTGCAAAGTGATTACAACATTAAAGCAAAGAAAATTTGAATACAGAACGAATAAATGTCTCGATTTAAATTGTGTCTCGCAGTTACAGCATTCGGAAGTGATTCCGTCTATCTACGTCAGCATCATCGAGATACGAATTCTGAAATAAGTACCGAGTTTATATCACTCTATACATGACTCTCTAACGCTTTAATGATTATATTTGCACTACACTTTAAAGTCTGCAATAGCGGCAATAATAGGATAATAATACTGGCAAATTGTATGGCGATTTTAAGCAGACTTCATCCCTAAAGAGTGAATATTTTCTAGCGAATATTTTCGCGGTCATCTAAGTACGTATACTACAATATATTCGAAATCTACAGTATTTCGTGATCGTTTCAGCAATATCAATGCTTTCACATTTGACACAGATGCACGGTGCTGTAGATGCACCTGTCGAATAATTTTTTTACAATTTATATCTTTCCGATTTTGATTATTTGATAAACGATAATTATACGTACATTCTCGCTCGCGGCAATCGTCTCCTTACATTACTAGGACAGTATTGACTTACTAAATTGTTGAACAATTATTTCTGGACTCTTGAATAAACGTGCAGATAAAAATTCTCGTTTTTATCGTCTAATGTATAGTACATTTTCCTATAGTGCAGTTGAAAAAGGATCAGTTCGCTACTATGACAATGCTGCTATTTGGCTAAATATATTTCAGGTATATTTTCATAAATCACCTTACGCTCGCTTATCGATACGCTATTAATGCAGACTTTAAACAAAAAACAATTGTTTTTTCCCCACAAGATTGGCATAACATAACATAAATAAACTAATCGCGACATTAAAAGTATACATATGAATTATTGAAGAAGATTCTTCGCACACATTTACAAAGTCGTAATATAATTAAATAATTCTACTCAGCGCTATATATACAGTGTTCCACCAGAAACAGAGCACTTGAATAATATTATGAGACTTGAAAATAATGAAAACACGTAAAACATGATTGAATTGGATGTTTCTAACATTTAATACAAATTATATAAAATCGTATACAATATATTATAATGTCAGTTACGAGAAAAAAAAGATATTTTCTATTTAAAAAAAAAAAATGAATCATTGATGAAGAAATTCCAATCTTCTGTTTCTGAAGGATTGTTCTTTATACGTAAGAAATTCTACTCTTCTTTCTTATATCTATATAAAATAAATAAACTTGAAAAATGTAACATGACTATTATTAGAGTAGAATAAGAGGAATGGATGTGTTAAGTCAAATGCCGAGTTTACAATAGCCAGCGCGCTTAAATAATAAAACATATTTATGTATTTCTTTTATATAACAAATCACAAATATAATTGCCCTCTAAATCAATTCTGTATCTCTATTACAATCGAATCTTAACTATATAAAATTAATAACGAGTCGGATAAATACGTTGTAAAAGAATATTTGACTGTGGAAGCCGAGAAACGCCTTAGTCTTAAATGATTAATTGTAATTGATTTATCATACGCTGAAGTAAGTTATTCCTCTCACAAATCTTTAATGACTGTATCTCGATATACTAATAATAATCACTAATGCACTGTGTAATTCCATATAAACTACGAATATTTACTTAAAACGGCCATTGCACGCTCGATCGTAAAGCTACCATCTATACCACGAAATAAAACATTAGATATATTCAGTAAAAGATTACCCGCGAATAAATTCGAAAACGAATAACGTAAAAAAACTGACTATTATAGCCGACGTAATGGCGATAAGTTAACATTACATGAAAGAGATTCCGAGAGTTGTGCAGACTGCATTACTAATATAAAAATGAAACGCCAACGGAGATGCAACGCGCCTTTAAATTCGATATTTCGTCTATACTTTTACACACGAGTAAGATGGAAATGATCTAGAAGTTAAAGATTCAATCGAAAAACTCGCAGATGCCTCCAAGGGGGTGGATCAGGGGGTGGAGGCAAAGGGACTGGTTACGGACGGCAATGGCCCCTCTTCCGACCGCCTTCGTTACCATCCTCGTCCTCGCCGCCCCTTCGCACTTCCGTGTAACGTTCACCTTTTACACTTACGATCTTATTGTCAAGATACCGTACCAGCTTCTTGGGTTCCGTTTTCGGCGCGACTGGACGGTGCTCGCGGCAATCGTCGTCCCTGTCGACGTAACTGTATCGCGCTATGATACGAGACTTCAACTCTTCGTCGTTCAATCTTGCCTTGTTACGACCGTTGGGCTGAAACGAGCGAACGTGTAAACTGTATAAGCTGCTTTTTACACGATCGAACGAACTCATCGTTCATGAAATCTCACCGTTAGAAACGTGAGGTTGCTCACGATGCTTTGACCCGCCTCCTGACGATGTAACGCAAGCTGCGCGGCTTTCGCTATATCACCCCCAGCCACAGCTAAACAGTGCCTCGCTTCAGCGGGACTCGCCGCCGGAAACATCTCTTGCAGCAGGGCTACTTGATGCCAGGACGATTCCTGGAAAAGCGACACGAATAGAATTCTTGAATATGTCTAAAAAGGTGCCTTTTATACAGAGCACGCTGCGGCAGGAAAAAGTTACGTGATGTTTAAATTTTATAGAACGATTTCTACTACATTTGCTGCTTGTGAAAAGAAATAATAGTAGCAGCATATTAAATTTTAAACTCAAAATATATTGCAGTTTTTGGTTTACTCAGTTTTAGTTACTTCCAGTTTGAGAATATTATATGAACAATTATCTTAATAGCACAGAGAATGTGTGTAATAATTAAAAAAGTATGCTATTTGTGAACCAAATTAAGCAGAACGATTATCAATAAGTTCGAGGTATTGAAATAAATATTCTAATATTACACTGCACAAGTACAACAAATATTATTGCATAGATATATTCTGCGGTTTTGCTGCAGATTTGCTCATCCGGTTCAATTTCAAAACAGTTAAAGCGAGCTGTGGTAACATGTATTTTGCACTGGAAAAAATTTCATTTCGTAAAAAATTTTTAATCAATAGCAGCGAACTGCTGCAGCTATACATTACGCATGAAATGGCACCTTAACGCTGCATGTCACGCTCGGTGCTTCTCTTACTTCCGAAAAGTACTCCCCACTCGAGTCGCTTCCAGCATCACTCGTTTCCGAAAGATGATGAACCCGCATTCTCTGCGCACCGGCCGGCAGGAGAGCGGTCAGGCTAATGTGGTCTAGCGGATCGCTATGAGACTGACAATTCTCATTCTCCTTACTCTCCTGCTTTAATTTGCTCTCCACGTCAAGCAACCACTTTGACACAGCCTCTTTCTCAATAGTGGAAAACTCGGGTAAGCAAGCAGATACCATTTCACACAGCCCATCTACATCTAGATTCTCCTCTAACGCGCTTTCTTCTACCATACTCACTACATAACTGAGTACGATATCATCTATTAAGCTGAAACACAAGAAGAAACGCTTGTTTATCAACAATCCCAGTCGCATATCGAAAACCTATTGAGATTAGAGACGAAAAGCGGTCTGTACCTCAGCTGAGCGGTGGGCACCTGCTTCCTAACAAAACTAAATAAGGCTTTCTTCACCAGCTCCTCCTTTTCATCCATCGTACGGCTCATTCTGCAATTGTCAAGCTCAAATTAGTATTTATCCCTCATCAATGCTAAGAATATTTAACGAAAATCGATAATATTCGGATAAGCGCGCCCATGGGAGTGTTTACTCTCGCGGCAACCGATCGCCTCTGCGAGCGAGGCCGCTTCACGCGAACTCGATCGCGCGGTCTAACGAGCGTTGCGACGGAACAGCATACGCGCTACAACGTTCAGTCATTGATCCTTTAATATAGGTTAAGGGAGAGACAAGAGGGCAGCAGGTCTCTGGTTTGCGGTCCTCGTCCCCTACATACGAGAATGCCGCGACGACGTTCCCTCAAGATGCAAGGAGGCTACGAGCGATCGGTCGTGACAGAGCGCCTGTAATATTCGCGTCGCGTATAAGAGAGGGTGGATAAGGTAAGGACAAAAAAGAATAGGTGAACTATCCGAGGGAGAACGACAGAGCTGCGATCATCCGATGCGAAACAGAAACATGGATCATTGACGACGCGAACTGCGCCGGTCGTCGCTCGTTCACTTGAAGAGAGATAGAGACGTCACGAAAAACGCGCCGGTACATACCTGACTCTAAACCAGGCTACCTCGAACGGGACAGTGGACACTCGAGAGCTTGCCAGCGACGCCAAACACCCGAGATGAATTTCGTATACAAACAACGCTCGTCGATTTGACAGTTCGACGAGGGGAGGGGTAGATGCGTGACATCTGGCGCCACCTGGCCATGCATTAAGTTTTACACCAGTTTTTATATATTACTAGACTCCTATAGGCTGCATTTTGAAATTCACTGTTCAGCCTGTTCAGTACCATCGACATCAACACACATCGACAACACAATCGATATACAGAATGGAGCATCGCGATAGGCAAATGCGCGCCCGCTATAGAGAGAGAGAGAGAGAGATGCTACATTAGGGGCTCGATTCTTGAACTTATACGAAAAATTTTCGTATACGTAAGTAACGCTGCGCGATCATTGATTGGTATATACCTTTTTGATCTTAAATCATATGACAAGATTGGCTATATTTAAACACTTCTCATTTAAAAACTATTGTAGCCTTAATATTTTGATATTAAGATTTCTCTAAATGACTTCAAGAATCTGCCATTAGCAGGTAGTGCGGTTAGGTCTGGAACACCCTGTAAATACTTATTATATTTTAAAAATGCTAATATAATATTTATTTACATATAACCATTTATTTGAAAAAAAATTATTAAACACATTTAAATAATCTGTTTTATTTCAAATAATTTAATTCTTTTATTAAATAAATATTTACTTATTAAAATATGAATGTATATTGATAGTAAACTCGAATATTCATTTATTCTAATTTAACATTTCTTTTTTAAAGTAAAAAAAGTATTTATTTGAAATACAATTTTAATAGAAAAAAATAGATTACTAATTTTAAAAAAATATTTAAAATTAAAATTTTTATGTTTTAAAATAAAGATATAATACTTTAAATAATTATTTGTTACATTTAAATATTATCTAAAATAAAAATTTTTATATACAATCACAAAACCTATTTATTACAATAAAGAAAATAATAAACAAGTAAAAGAATTTATTTGCTTTTAGTAAAATTTGTTTCAGTGTATGACCACTGTTTATTGTTTCATATATACGCAATATTTTATAATCTTCTTAGAAGAATTTGAAAATTTTAAATTTCAATAATATCATAATTATAAATCAATAACAATCATAGTATTTCAATACTATAATTGTTATCTCAAGAATATAATATAATTATTTAAATTATAATCTTTGATTTGAACATGTGTTATTTTCTATCCAACATTTTTTCTTCTCTATTCAAGAAAATTCTTCTCTATTTTGAAATAAAAATATTACTTTCTTGATTAAACTGTATAAAATCTTAAAATACATCTTCATTCAAGTAAATTTTTTGTTGACGCAATATAATCTCATTTTAAAATTTTTATTATGAAACTAAAGATATTGTTAAAATAAGACTATTCTTTTTTTCTGTGCGGCTTCACGACCCACTTGACTTCTAGAGCGCTGATAATAATATCAATATTCTTCAATTATTTTCAGATTTCCGAGACTGCTTTCACGGACATGAAAATTTATCCAGCGTTGGTCTTTAATAATTCTTTTTCGCTAGAATATATTCACTTAAGGATATTTAAAGGATTCCGAAAAACGTGCATTTTAATTATTGAAATATTCCACAAGGATTATTAATTAAACTATTGTTTATTACTAATACACTTAAAATTTATGATACACGCCCGAATAAACGAAACAGTCATATATTAATTACAAATATGTTTTATGTAATTACAAGTCTTGTACAAGTTTGATACATGATAACATTATACATTATACACATTAATGTATATAAAAACATAGTTATAACATTGCTTAATAAGAATGTATTCTATTAATTTGTCCATGCTTACCTACAAGATGTTATTACGCGCAAAAAAGGTAATTTTAATATTCGAAAGCTTACGCTCAGGAATATGCTTGATATATGTCTAATATTCGTCTTAAGAATTGATAAAAATCATGACGTTACTATAACGATGCCATATTTTGCGAATGAATAAAGTTTTTTTTCAAGCAATAGCGATTTGTCTATTAATGTAATACGCGTATTTTCATTATATGTCAAACAAAAATCAAAGAATTTACTAAGGCAATATATAAACTACATACAAAAGATCAATGTTTCTAAAAGAGCTCATACATTAATATTCCACATAAAAATCAAATTACAAATATATACATATATGTGAAATGTGAATGTATTCATATTTATTTACCATATTGTAGATGTATGTACGATAATTTATGCCCTTGTATATTTCGTAAAGGATTAAGTTAGTTTTCTGTGCATGGACTAATTTAATTTGTCAACGTAAATACTTGATATGAATTGTAACAAATTATTCTGGTTCCTCTATCATAAATGCTTATAATATCTCAGTTTTGCAAAGAGATAAAAGGTAACATTTCTCACAACATAAGTATTTAAAAAATATTTTTGCTTTTTCCTTCTTACTATGAATAAATTTAGTTGTTCCTGATATAAATATAATTTATTGGCTTAATCATGACCATAGAATATCTGAATTAGCAAAAATAATTTCCTTTTGATATATTAATAGTAATTAATAAGGCAATAGTGTAGGTCCTCTATTTTTTTTTTAATATTTGTTTGTTTTTAGAATATTTGATGAAAGTCAGTCTTTGCAAGTTATTATGTAGTAATGTTATTATATTTAAAAATTCGGTTATCCGTATTGTACTATACATAGTTTAGTTTGCATATGCATATGTAACATAACACACTTGATAGATCTGTGAGCGCGCGTTCAGATGTGATTTTTATCTTAATATTATCTTTAATTAATATTATCTTAATAATTTAATATCCTAAGGGTTACATCGCAATAATTTAATTAAAACAATAATTATTTAATAAAGAATCTACCTGATATATGTATACCATTAAAAATATTTTACATTTAATTATTCAAAATATATTACTATTTGTTTTATTGATGCAATAACATGACAACTATTGGCAGAAGAGATGTTTCGATGCGGATTCACAAAAAAGCGTTTGCAATTGCAAGTCCTTGTCTTTAATTCTATCATTCGACGGATTTTGAATATATTGAATAGCTGAAAATATATACGTATTCTTTTGTATGTACTTGTTAACCAGCAAATTGCTCGCAGTATGAAGCAAATTGGCAGCAGATTTGTTCAGATATCCAAATAATAGATCCAATATAATTTGTGTCCGCATTAAATTCATGCTTTACCAGCAAAACCTGCTGATGTAATCTGACGGCAGCAGATTATCAACAGAAATTGAACACAAATACCAGAATTTATTTGTAGTATAGTAATTTTACATTTTGCGTAAATATTTAAATGGTTAATAAACGACAGATATTTTATTTAGTTTCTGCAGTCATCTGTCATTTTATTTTAAGCAGATTGAAAAATATACAATGGATACTTTTAAAATCTGAATAGATTTGGTTATCAGGTCGAAACAGCCTTGCGAAGCTAATTTAACATGCGGAAAATATGAAGTTACATGTAAAAAAAAATGTCTTTAAACAGAAGTTCTATTTTATAATATTTATGTGATCCTCCATCCAAATATTTTTCAAAATATTCTCTCTCAAAATATCTTTTCTCTTTTTTTCTTTCAATAATATTCGATTTCATTATATCAGTATTTGACAAAAGTTTAAATCTTCGAGAGATCATGCGTGAATCGCGTCTCTTTCTGATAATATTTCTTCTTACGATATTTCTGCGGCGTTTTTCGAATCGCACGTACCGCGATTTAAATTCTCGATAGCATCACCGACCGGCGCATCTAATCATTCCTAGTAACGCAAATATACTTAGAATTTTAGTGAACTTATGCATCCAATACAACCTGCAATTAATAGGATTGATTTATTTCTTGCATAGCATATTATAAGCCTAAAAGTTGCAAAATAAAATAAAATTCGAAGACTTACCTCGATAATCGACTTCGGGCGTTGTTCAATGTATCTAGATTGTCTTTTAAGATATATTTGCGGATTCCTAACATATATTGATGTAAATACACGTCCCAATTCATATTTCTAATATCTACATCGAAATTATTACAATCTTTCGACGCTCTTACAAACTTCACCAATTTCGTCATGTTACCCGTATAAAATTTCCACTCATTCATCGCAAAAAACTCTCCGGTTTTAGCGGCGCGCTCAAACCGTTTTGTCATCTTTAACATTCTGAAAGATAACGGCGCGTTGTATTTATTGTATTCTATAAATAAAGTTTCTGCACAGTGTAACGGAGGGAAGATACTTACATGGGTTTGCAACCTTGGACTCTCAATATAAGATCTACGATAAATGCAGGTAAAAAGTGTAACGTAGCCACTATAATAGCGTGAATAAATTTATTTGTCCTAAATGTGAAATCTGGATACCACATCACGTATTTCGATGGAGATTCTATAGCATGTTTCTTCACGAGATATCCAAATTCGTCCCATCTATAAGAAAAAAATATATACATATATACATATAAGATGATACATATATACATATAAGATGATAATATTATTTAATAAAAACAAAATATGCACAAAAATAATAATTGTAATTTCTAGTAGTTTTTCGGATGCTGAACGGTATCCCGTTTATTAAATTCTTTGTTGTTAACTATAAATTTTGAAAAATTTATAGTTAAAGTTGCAAAGAAAGATATTTTTTATTATTTTATATTTTGGTGTACTATAATTACAAAATATGATGTATTGAAGAAGCTTTATTGCAATCAAAATTAAATATGTTTTTAGGACTTTCAGTTCTTAGGACTTTCTTAAAAAAAAAAATGTGTTGTATCGATTAAAAAAAATTAGTAATAAAAAATTTATTATATCAAAAGCAATTACATACGCTATTAAAAAATCTACTAGATATTTTTTAATTATATTACTCAAAACTTAAAGTTGAATAAATTAAAAATGACGGATCAAAATTCAAAAATGTTTGAATGTTTGTTATAATTCATTTCTAGAGTTAACCCGTTCACTTGGTGTATAAGGACTATTTATATCATGTACAGTATACTTTCAAGTGAACGGGTTAAGATTTTCAATACAATTTAAATTGAATTTATTAATTTTGCCATCAGATTAATATTCAGCAATTTGAAAAATCCTTAAGGTGTACGGGCATTTTAATTGTTTTACTATGTCCATTACTGCCTTTACGCTCTATTGCTGCATACTCACGTAATCGGATGCACTGCACTGCTGGTACAATTGTAAATCTTTATCGTGTCAGAACGTTGCATAGCATTGTGCCAAGATGCGCAGATCAATGTGTTGACAACAAAATCGACAGGTACAACGTCTACCACTAAATTCGCGTTACACACGATACTTCTAACGGTACCTCTTCCGATCTCCGTCATTATACCTATTAAATAATTAAACAACGGTACATGTAGAGGAGACTGAGGCCAATTATCACAACTTTTAAATATTAGTTTTAAGTATAAGTAAAGTATATAAGTAATCTTAAGTAAAAAGCAATATTTTTAAACTACTCTTCTTATTATTTTTATTCTTATATGTAATGTATGAACAGAGAATATGAACAAAAGAGACACAAACATATATATTTTAGGAAAAATTTCCTCTCTATCTTTAGATACTGAGTAAAGACTCTAACTCTATTATTGTACTCTACTACCACTATGATC
>JAJVSH010000204.1:0-12056 GCA_021460005.1 Tetramorium alpestre | reverse complement strand
ATTTTCTTTCACATTAATTTAGGAGTCAAAATTTTAAATTTGTTGCTCATTTAACGACGCAATGGCAAGACAAAGCGAAAAACATTGATGCAATATAAATCATATAAATAGTAAATATAAAAGATACTTTTAATTAATTAAAAAATTTAATTACTTAATTGATTAAAAAATATTAGAGAAGTATATAAGAGTCTTGCTCAACACATTTGAGCTGCTGAAACGAAATATTATGTCAAATTCATCTCGACACAGGGCATTTTTGTGGACGCGAATATTTGCTAGTTCTAAATGATCGACAAGCGAAGTGCTCCGACAGTAAAAATCACAGTGTGATACGCTCCTCTCTCTCTCTCTCTCTCTCTCTCTCTCTCTCTCTCTCTCTCTCTCTCTCTCTCTCTCTCTCTCTCTCTCTCTCTCAGTGCACGATTGTGATAAATCGTTCGTGAAACTGATACGAATTTTGACACGTGCTTGTCGACTCACTGTGTGTCGTTCGCGTTAACAGTTCCTGACGGGTCAGTCCGCGCGGTGCCTGGTTCCTCCACGTACCCTCTATCTCTTTCCCTCTCTCTCTCCAGCTTCGTTAGCGTGCCTTCCGGGTCGCGTGCTCCCGCATCGCGAGTCCCGGAAGAGGCGAGTGAGCGCGTCCTTGCGCATCCTCCCGACGATACNATCTTCGACATCGGCAGAAACGCGGGTGACATCGCGACAGTTGCTCCTGACGAAAAATCACGACATCGGCGGTCGGCCGCCGGAGGGAGATGTCGGCGGGACTCGCACGCTGTCACCAAAAGTGACAGACACTTGGACTCACCGGGTGGTCGAAGAGGGATGTCCGATCTTTTCGGATTCCCAGTCACGCGGTCCACGACGTCGCGTCGCGTCGTGTCGTGTCGTGTCGCGTCGCGGCCGCGCTGCGCCGCGCCGCGCCGCGCCGCGCCACACCACTGTACGTCCCGTAGACCTCGATCGACCGGTTCGCCTCCTCGCGCCGGAGCGAACTGTCCTGAGAAAAGGGGCGAGATGCACTGGTCTTCCGGTGGGCCTTCGTCGCCGTCGCACCGTCACGTCACATCACGTCGCGTCGCCTCGCGTCGCGGCACTGCGCGATTGTTGCGCGTCGCATCGCCGCCGCACGTCACCCGTCGGCTGCGGAACGGTCGGAAATCACGTGTGCACGTGTTGTGGGGGAACTCGCGGCACACTTGCATAAGGGGTTGCGCGCGAGAGGGTTAACAGAGCGAAACTCTCCCCCGACCGAGGCCGAAAAATCGATCGGCACGCGTTCCAGGCTGCTTCGCCGTCGTTCGCACAGATTACGTTGCTCGCGGCGAATCCGCTTAGTGCGTTTAACTCACTGCGGACATTTTTGTACATTTCTACATTGTACATAACACATCTTCTTTTAACTGACAGTTCTAGAAATGTTTGCGAAAAAAAGAAAGTAAAATAG
The DNA here is from genome assembly GCA_021460005.1 of Tetramorium alpestre. Classification (NCBI taxonomy): domain Eukaryota; kingdom Metazoa; phylum Arthropoda; class Insecta; order Hymenoptera; family Formicidae; genus Tetramorium; species Tetramorium alpestre. The sequence goes on along the minus strand of JAJVSH010000204.1, from coordinate 10,603 downwards.
ATCTAAATCTAATAGAAGAATTAATATAATGAAGAAATAAATAGAATAATATTAAAGTAGAAGAAGAAATAATGAAAANAAGAATAAAATGAGAACAAGATAGAGTAAAGTAGAGAGTAGTGAATAATTAAAGCTTCTACTTACGTTTAAAAAAAAAAGATGGAATCCACCGCCAATAAGCGCATTTAATTTTAGAAGAAGAAAGAATGAAGAGAAGGATAAAATGAGAACAAGGTGAAGCAAGATGAAGAAGTGAATCGCTAAAGCTTCTACTTAAAAAAAAAATGGACGAAATAAGCGCATTTATACCTTATACGTAATTATATTAGAGAGTTATTATGCNTTGTTGCATTCTATTCTACTAACATTGGCACGGACTATTATTTTTCGCATGTTATTCATAGATAACGTTTATCGCTAAAATAAACGTCCAAGGATAAGGAGGTATAGTTTTAAGGTAATAATACTATATCGGTAACGATGGAGCTGGTCGTCGTGGATAAACGGATAAAGCGGCTGGCGTTGCACATTCGGGTAAAAAACACGGGGCCCCGGACGAAAGCTCGCGCGACTTCGAAGTCCGCTTCGAAGAATTCCGCGCGGCGCGCAATCCGCTTAACATTTTAGATACGCCATCGGCGTGTGTTTAACGGGAAGCTGTAATTGAATCTGCTGGAGGCAGCTGTTGCCGTAAACTCGATTGCAATTCGAGTCCTCGCTTTGTACGCTCGCGGAGTTATTTTCCGACAACATCCGCTCGCGTCCCGTTTCCGTCACGGGAAAACGAATCTATACGTCCATGCAGCCGTATTTTAAAATCACATCCGCGCGCGACCCAACGCGATGGAACGGGCGAACCGACGAAATAAAAATGATCGCGACGATCTCTTTTCTCGCGGAGAGAGAGAGAGAGAGAGAGAGAGAGAGAGAGAGAGAGAGAGAAAGAGAGAGAGGTCGTTTCGCCGTACTTCAAACTGTTGCACGCACAGAACGCCGAGAAAAGATCTGCCGGATGCGACTGCATTCTCGCGCCCGGCTGCAGAAACGGCGAAGGAGGATGGCGCGGCGAGGGGGAGAGCAGGCGAGGAGAGCAGGATGGAGAGGCGAAAGGAACAGCACTTTCCTTCGTCTCCAGCAACGAAAGTATTATGCAACACATCTTGCCAGGCAAACGCGGAAGAACTTTCTTCGGCTATCTTTACGCAATGCTCCGGTGCACTTGCATTCTCCTTACCTGCGCCAAGCTCTCGTGTGTAAACCGTTAAACCGTTCTCGGTGAACCGCGCCTCGACCCGTGCTGTCGCCACCACTGTAACTTCTGCAACTGAGATGTAAACCTCGTACGTGTCCGCCTTATATACTTCCGCTTCATTCAGAAACCAACAACCCCTCCCTACTACCACGGCCATCAATTCTCGAATAGTTCGAAAAATTCTGTGAAATTATGCACGAAATAAGAATCCTGTTATTCTCGTCGATCCTCGTTGGAAAAAAAAACACTAAGTGGGATATTAGGCAAGTGGGCAAGTATTGATGCGTAAAACGTTTTTATACATATGCATACACAACATATGATATGCACATAAATATATAGATTTTATTATTAGAAGTTTCATCTTATGAGGTTACAGATAACACTGTTCGATAAAGAAAAACTTTATTGTTGGAAAAAAAACACTAAGTGGGATATTGCGCAAGTGGGGTATTGATGCGTAAAACGTTTTTATACATATGCATACACAACATATGATATGCACGTAAATAGATTTTGAATATATAGATTTTATCTTACGACGTTAGATAACACTGTTCGATAAAGAAAAAATATCGGAAGATAAATAATTATTACTGTTTTTTACACGCTAAACACGGATCTGTTTGTTTATCTGACTCAGTCAAATTTTTTACTAAAAAAAAAGTGTTGCAATCTATCGCAACCTCTGCGTCTACGACTTTAAACTCATAGACACGTGTCTATAACTCATAAACGTATTGACACGCAGTCAAGCTCAGTACTAAAAAAAAGTGTTGCAATCTGTTACAACCTCTGTATTCACTGTACAAAAATACTAGGTGGTTGAGTGATGTAATTTTTGTAAGTTAATTTGCGGTAGGTGGTTGAATGATTCAATTTTTTAAGTTTTGACATTCGCCATTTTCAATCCACTATTTTGAATTTGTTAATGTTAACATTGAATACGTATTCAGCTATCTAAAAAAGCTTTAAATTTATATAAACATAATTGCAAGCTATTTGGTAAATTGTCAATTACTTAATTAACAGCTTTTCCGCAATAGATGGAATATTTCCCTATATTTAATCATGAATACCTTATTAATCGTAACTGATACTAAAAATTCCTTTTGAGAGCTAAAAGTCCTAACAACATATTTAATTTTTACAAGAAAATTGCTTTATCACGTCACATATCGTAGAAGTTGTTATATGACAAAGTATATGAAAATAGTACATTTTTGCAACTTTAATTGCAAATTTCTCAAAATTGTGACGTAATAGAGAAATTTAATAAACAGATTCGTGTTCAGCGTTTAAAAAATTATGGAAAAAGACTATTCTCGTTCCGGTATTTAAAAAAAGTCATTTTTCGTCATTGTAATTGTAATTATAATCTACTTAGAATTCTCGAAGTTGTAAAATTTTGTTTAAATAAAAGACTATTTATTTTGTAATGAGATCAAAAAGAAAAGAGAAAGTGTGATTAAAAAGGCGATCTGCTTTGCATGTTCGAGAAATTTCCGAGATTTTTTTCTTTAAAGAGAAATACCTCCGATTTTAAACTTTTTTGTAGTTGTTAATACAGGAGTACGTCTAAGTTTCTATGAATCGTAAAAGTAATTAATTGTCTTTTATTGGACAATAACACATTGTAGAAAAAAATTTTTTAATTTGCTAATTTTAATGAAAAAGATAATAGTTTTCGCGAGTATTGGAAACAGAAAATTCAAACGTCATTTCAATTTTAGTGATTTATCCATGAAGTAAACCAGAATTATTGGAAAAAAAAGATATTTATATAAAACGGTATTTAAATTTCATTTAAGTTAAAGTAACAAAAAATCAAGCTTTTTAATATTTAATTTAAAAGTACTGTTATGTATAATGAGTTGGTTTTACTGTATTCCGTGGAGAGACTTTTTCTTTATAAGTATGTAAAGCTTGTGAGATTGAATGCTTTAACAGTTATTGAATTATTTCTTTTATTAATCGAAGAAACGTAATAACTTGAGAAATATGCGTTTAAAATTAAGTATTTTTTTGTATAATAATTTTATACTTATTGATAAACTGTTATATAAAAGTTGTCAATTTTAATTTTGTTTCCTCAAAATATTGCGTTTGAATTATTTCATTTTTAATCATTTCATTTACGAGTTGCTCTAATTTGTTTTGTATTGGACTTCTATTTTTATCCATTATTTCTAATATATCTATTATTTTCTTGATCTACTAAAACTTTGATTCAATTTGCAATCCAATTGTAAGTCACACTTGTTAGTCACATTTAAAATCACTCCAAACCCATTACATTAATATTGTATTTAAACAATTTTAACATGTATTATAACTAACAGAATATTATAAAACAGTGTGAAATCTCTGAAATAGAAAAAAAGATTCTAAAGTAATAAGAATTTAAGTAGAAAATCCCTTTTTCTAAATTGACTTCTTTTTATATATCATTCTTTATTATGTATATTATTCTTCTCTCTATATAATATTTTTTATTATTTTATATATTATTCTAACAGAATTAATTTCTTAAATTATGAACTTAACAAGTAACAAATGAAAAGGGGCTTTGAGAATTTAATGGTTGCGTAAAATACTTCAATCGTTTGACAGCCGAACAAGACGTCTATTATTATTTGGAATCAGGAGTATTTTTTAAGTGTTTCAATTGTGTCTTTTATTTACAAATTGTATTCTCAATATTGTTTACCATGGCTTTAATGCTTGTTCTCTCGCTCTGCAAGCTAGTGGGTAAGTGATTTCAGTTCTCTTTTTGCTCAAGTTATGATTATTATTTCGATCTTGATCATATAGTAAAGTATGATCATTAATTCTACTTGGATTTCCTCATGAAAGATTTTCCTCATTCCCTAGTAATTTTCGTTATTTTCTTAGACAGCGCAGACTGTTCAGAGAATATTATAACAAGATGATTTTCATGCATTCTAAGAATATTCGGAAAGATTATCCTTATATAGTTCTAAGAATATTCTGAATGCTACTGGAATATCATTAAATTCTCAGAATATTCTGATAACATTTCAATGAATATTCTTATAACATTTTATTTTGTTTGTAACTAGAATGTTTGTGTACCAAAATATTTGTATAATGTTCTACGAATTTTAAAAATTAGCTGTTAAAAATAAAATACATTTGCTATGAAATACGATTTTATTAGCTGAAATTAAAAATGTTCTTTAATATGAATAGCTAAGAAAGTAGCAGTTATTTCTCATTATCTTACGTGAAATTGAACGTTCAATTTGATTTAGTTATTATTGCGAAGAGAAATTAGCATAATGGATTTATCTCAACGTTATTTGGTTCTACAAGCAGCGAATATTTTTTACTGTAGCATCAAAATTTTAACAACTAAAAAAATTGAGCTTTGATAGTTGACAGCATTAGTTATTCCTATTTTAATGAAACATCTTAACTACCACAGCATTAGTTATTCCTATTTTAATGAAACATCTTAACTACCACAGCTATATTTTAGCTTTCTTGGCTAATCATTTTTTTGCATGTATGCGTACGCAACAACGCCTGGGAGACTGAATCTGAGTCGCGTAACTCGCACGTCCATACAATTGAAGAGTCCGCGTTATATTCGACTGCTGAATATCTCTCAAAAACCTTTTGCGAACGAATGTGTGCTTTTGGCCTCTTCATGATCCTTGTGTCTTTTCCTCCTCGAATTTGAAATCTTTCTATTCTGTCACGTCAAAACTGGCCGCAGATTGTTTATAAAAGGGTGTTCGGGGAGTGCGCTATCAGCGTTAACGCATCATTCTATCCTAATTGTCGTATATCTAATGAGTGAAAAAGATGGAGTAATATGTTAGCGCTAATAGCGCGTTCTCCGAACACGCCTGATAAAGAGAGTTTTTCTTTCCGATCTAATGGCACCGCGGAATCGAGAAGACAATCGCGCCGCCGAGATCAATGAAACCCCAAGGACAATCGGAGCCGTTATTTCAGAACTAACCGCGGAAACTCTTCAAAGGATCGGACGTGCGTGTGTGTACATACGTGACGGATTTGAGCGGATATACATATTATTATTTTGTTATTTGGTCGTGCTAAAAATGATATACGCAACAAGAAATAGAAAAAATATACGCAATAAGAAATAGAAAAAAATTTCTATTATGTTCTGAATAAAAGTTAAATGCATAAAAGTTAATTGAAGAGTACTTTATATTAGTGATTTTTTAATATTTCTCCCATCACTTAGCTTTTTTAAAAATTTTAAATTTTTCTAAAGACGAAATTAAAGATTATTTTATTACGAATCCAACGAAATTATATACTTTTGCAAAATTTGTTATGAAAAAGCTTTCTGCATTTATACAGAGTAAAGACTGTTTTTGGACTTTCCAAGACCCGTATTACTTTTTCCTTTTTTTTATTTTTCTATTTTTCTATTTTTATGTTGTTATATTTATCACAAAAAACTTACCTTTTTAAAAAAGATAAAAGAATGCGCCAAGTATACGCGCGCATTAAAAGGAAATTGTTGTATAAATTTATTTTAATTTATACTAAAAAATCTTTTGTAAATTATTAAGGTAATTCGCATCGCCAAAGAAATTCCGATTTATCTTGTTGACAAAAGCATCGCTTTTTTGTGTTATAAATAGCAATAATAAATAAATTAGCGTGATTTATTTCTTCCGCAAGACACATTGTCAAAACACATTGCATAATAAAAACTAGTTATCTTGAATATGAATAATACCAGTTATCTTCTTAAATTTAGGAAGGTGTGAAAAAACTAAAGGCAAGCTTTTTACGTTCACAAGACCGATAAACAAAAACCAGTTAATATGTTTATCGGTCTTGCGGACATAAGAAGCTAGCCTTCAGTTTTTTACACTTTTCTAAATTTAGGAAAATAACTGGTATTATTCATATTCAAGATAACTAGTTTTTATTACGCAATGTGTTTTGACAATGTGTCTTGCGGAAGAAATAAATCACGCTAATTTATTTGCCATTGCTATAACACAATATAACATTGTTATAACACAATAAAGCGATGCTTTTGTCAACAAGATAAGTCGATATTTCTTTGGCGATGCGAATTACCTTAATAATTTACAAATATTAAAAATATTTAGGAAGATGTGAAAAAACTGAAGGCCAGCAACTTATGTCCGCAAGATCGATAAACATATTCAAGATTACTGATTTTTATTACGCAGTGTATTTTGACAAATTTATTTGTTTAGACTTAGGATGACTACAGAAACGTATCATGAAAAATGTTTAGGAAGAACAAAGTTACTTTAATAATTTAGCAATATATTATTAAAATATCTCACATATTTAATTACTTGATTATTATTTATTAATTATATTTACTTAATTATTAATTACTTAATTATTTAATTATATTTTAATTAGATACGTGAATGTTTCTAAGAAATAAACATTTACATAATTTTAAAAGTCATATTAGATATAGTGTCTTATTAATTTTATTAATTAAAGTAAAATCAACTTTCTTTACATCTCTATTTTAATTTTTACGTCTTCAAATTTTCTTTTCTAGAGAAAGANGCATTCTGAACTGGCTCAGTCGGTATGTCCAGGCATTAATGTCGCCGTGTGTACGAGTGCATTTTGACGTTGCAAGATANCTAGCATACATATTGATCTTGTGTGAAAGAACTGAAAGCCAACTACTTATGTCCGCAAGACAATATATATCACAAGTAATCAGGAATGTATTAGAATATCGATCAAGTTTATAGTAGTTACAATGTCTATCTGTGAGATTTTTTAAGTTTTTTGCATTGTAAATTTGTAAAAAGAAAAAGAGATTTAAAATATATCGATTTCAATATCAAATTGAATGCTTTATCATATAATTTACGAGCAACGAAAACTAGAAAATTATTTACCGAAATATAAGGTATGTTTACAATTCAACAAGATTTAAATATTAACTAAAAACGAGNCCATTCTCTTTTATCTTTTTAAATTAAAAAAACATAATTCATAACGAATCAATTTCAAATCTATTGTGAGAATAATGATGATTTACAAGATATTTATCCTGGAGCGACGCTCGAACTTGATCGAGGTCGATAATGTAGAATATGATAAAAAGTTCCTACATTATTCTAGCTCCTAAGCATGTATACATTGCGCGCTTGTNCGTGCAATGTTGCCACCTCGATTGTTTACGATATGAGGAGGACAGATATATCTTTCGTCCTTTTCCTTTCATTGTTCCCAANAATCTCGATGTTCTGAGACGGCCACAGAATTCGAATTTCCTTTCCGTCCGAAACCAGGCAGGCACCGCCCTACAAATTGTGGGCCCTTCACCCTGATAATATTTTAATAAATTTTAAAGTCGCGTATGATTTTATTATATCATATTATATAATAATATAACGACTTACATAAACATATTCAAGATTACTGGTTTGAATTTATTTATGGAAAGCAATATGCACAATATATCATCGATTAATTTCATTGTCATTTTTTCAAGGAAAAAAAAACATAATATGCTTCAATATGAACATTTGATTAATAAGATAANTATTTGAGTAAGAAATTATTTTCTTTACAAAATGTTTATCAATGCTTTATCTTTCAGCCCCTTGGCTTTGTAGTGTTGCAGTTGTACACGACAGTATGTGAAACGACAACATACAATCTTGTGCGCACGCCCTGGCATCGCCGACTAAGCCTAAATCAGCCGTAAGTTCCCTCAAACACTATTTTTCCGTTCCGAAAACTTTAAACGCATTTTTCTCAAAATGTAAAATTTCGCGCGCCGTGGAATGTAGCTCAGCGAATTCTCAACCGATTGCGATGAAACTTGGCACACATATTCTTTAACATATTCTCCTTTGCATGAACCTAAAGTTTTTTTTAAATTAACAATAAACAATGTTTTTAGCAATTTTTTATAAAGAAAAATGGTGATTCTTTTTTAAAATGGCGCTGAATTTTTAATTTTCGATTTTTTTTTTAAATTTAGGTTCATGCAAAGCGTATTATTATATTTTAACGGAAAATTTTTAGTTTTTTTATTTCAGATAATTAGAGCGACCTGTGCGTTCCACGGCGCATTTCTGAGGAGGCAACTTCAAGCACCTACTGCTCAATTATTTATTTATATTTTTTAATGAAAAAATTATTTTTATTTAGTTTAAATGTGAAATAATAACATGTGCTTATTCGTAAATTAATGAACTTTATCGTCTCTTTAAAAAAAATTCGAGAAGAAACGGCCGTTTACTTGACTCTCCCCCCCTTAAATCATCTTATCCATTCATTTAATNTTTTTTTATTTCAGATAATTAGAGCGACCTGTGCGTTCCACGGCGCATTTCTGAGGAGGCAACTTCAAGCACCTACTGCTCAATTATTTATTTATATTTTTTAATGAAAAAATTATTTTTATTTAGTTTAAATGTGAAATAATAACATGTGCTTATTCGTAAATTAATGAACTTTATCGTCTCTTTAAAAAAAATTCGAGAAGAAACGGCCGTTTACTTGACTCTCCCCCCCTTAAATCATCTTATCCATTCATTTAATATTGTAAATCCTGAAGCATTAATCTCCTGTTGCATTTTGAAGACCTATCGAGTAATATTAATGTCATGAATAACTGCTCCTTTCTATAGACTTTCTTCGAATTTATTTAATGCAATAAAAATTCAACTTCTCCAATCTAGTCTCACCACTGTTTGATTATGTTTCTGCTAGCTTCGTAATTGGTGCAGCGTGCAATATAACTTTCCGAAATCTACGTTTTACATTTTGAAGCAATTTTGACTTAACTGTATCATCAAGTTTCCAAACTCAACAGCTCTTTTTTATATTCAATTAGAATGTTATCATTTACAAATGTCATTTTCTTTACATAATTTTTAAAATCAAGAATATCTTTTTCCTCCATTTTAAAATTGTCATCATATTTTTTGAAGAATGTTTTCCATTTTTTTTCTTTTTCTACATTTGTAATAGAACTTTGTGATAAATTTTAAATAACGGCACTACCACGCAGCACTACCAGCATTTCTTGGATTGAATTGCATTTTATCTTAAAAATTATAAATTACAATTAAGAATTATAGAATTATATATAATTTTATACAATAAAGTACAATAATAAACATATATGACATCTGTATGGTGCTTTTTTTTTTACAGAAATAATAATACAATGTACCGAAAGACTTCTGCGCAAGACTTCTACTCTATAAAAATGTGAAAACTAAGATTTCATATAATAACTTTTTAAAAGCTAAAAATAAAATTGTAAAAGAAGTATGTACATCCACATAAATTTTCTAAATATTGATACACTTACATTATTGTAGCAAGTGATATAAAATAGAACGATATAATGTATTAAACTAATGCTCCTAAAGCGACAGCATTTTATATTATGATTATGTGTAATGAAACATTATATACTAACTACTACTTTGATTCGTTATTTCATGCGTGCACTTTGAGTCATTTATAGTTTACATTTTGACATTATGATCTTATTACATATTTAAGTGTTGTAAATGTATAAAAGTTTTCTTTTAACTGTACGTGATAAAAATTTCCGTGATTTTACGCAGAATGCAGAATGCGGATTTATCTTTAACATCATTTCTTATACAAAAAGATGCAAATAGAATGTGCTGCGTGAAAAATCGAGTGCACGGACGGATGCATGCGGCTAGCATGCGTACATAATCATTTGTAATTATTTCTCGAAAATAGTATGTTAGAAAATAACTTTCATTTAGGATTGGATTCGTAACAAAATAATCTTTAATTTCGTTTTTGGAAAAGTTCAAAATTTTGAAGAAAAATTAAAAGAGGAAAATTATATTTAAAAATTAATTAAAAATTACAAAAAAAATTTTTTGTAATTTTTTAAAAATTACAATTATAAAGCTTTCTTCAAGCAATTTAACTTTATAAGTCTAACAATAAATCTAATTTTTTAAATCAATAATTTAATTAATAAATTTAATTATTGTAACATATAGCAATCTTTAAAAAAATTATGCTTAAAATAAATTCTTATATAATTGTATTATATATCTTATACTATATCTTAGCATAATTATTACTGAATACATTTTAGAAATTAATTTTGTAATTATTGTAAAAATCGTTACAGTATAAAATTGCACAATTATTATTCATATAGTAGTAAGAAATTTCTTTATTTTTTATTTTTTAAGTAACTTTGCTTCATAATTTTCTCAATATTTATAACTTATAATTATAAAATTCTTTCTCAACAAAAGATATATGTTTTGCAGAATCATTTTATGACAATTATTGCGAAATGCTGTGATTGGAAAGAAA
>JAJVSH010000203.1:307800-324795 GCA_021460005.1 Tetramorium alpestre | reverse complement strand
ATATATATATATATATGTATATATATGTTCTGTTCAACTACAAAACATAATTTTTCGACGACGAATATTTGCGAGATTTTACATCAGGTCACGTGATTGTATTTGGATTTTCTTATTTAAGATGATAACTGTGTAATTTAAAGCATCTCTTTGAAAGATCGAGAGCACGAGAATCTTGATAGAGCTTATTGTATTAGATTGAATCGTTTCGAAACATCACGGGCGCATCGAGGGTATACTTGATATATCCTCGATATTTCAACAGTNCTATAGAGTTATTCCATGAATCCCTATATGTATATATACATATATGGGGATTCGTTGCGTTCGGTATACCTCCCTCACTTTGGGCGTGGTGCCCACTGCAGACGTTTCTCATCGATTTCTCCACGACCGCCAAACACCATAGAGCTCGGACAAGACGCCCTTTGAATCCCTTTGAATTTTATATTGCAAATTTACAAAAATTCATCGTAGTTGGATATATGTAATTGTTTGTAATGACGATTGCGGCTACCTCATGATTTTTCTAATTGAAAAACCGTCATTGATAATCACGATGTCGACGATTTATATAATTTATATAAATCTGCTTCATAGGAGTAGTATTGGAGTGTGCCGCCTTACATCATCGTTTTGCATTCCTCTCGGAATATACATACGCCTGTATGTATATAACGGGGAGACAGGTGCTGCTGTCATGACAGGAGCAAGTTTTCTTCTGGGTCGATCCCTCCGGTGGCCTCCTTCGTCGCGATCTAAACCGTACCAATCTACTTTTTCGTGTCTTGCTACGAGAGAGTAGTTGGTCAACAAGTCACCCGAGAGCGTATTATCCACTAGTCGTGGAACGCTGTTTGTTCTCTCGAGCAGGCTACAGCAGATGGCTATTTTTTATTTAAATAAATTAATCGTCGACAAAGCAAAAGGAGAGGGTTACATATAATTAAGCTTGCGTTTAATATGAGATTTTTTTCTTTCTTGGTTTTGAAGACTCTTGGAGACTTGTACCGCGGTCGCGAAATGTCATGAAAATCAAAGATTCGATATTCTCGTTTTCTGCTCGTCTCGGATTCAAGCATATGCGGCTTTTTGATTCACTCGTAATAACGAAGGAAAGAAAGAAACACGCTGAATTGCCAAAAACGCGATCTCGCGCATATTGGAGTCATTAAGATTATTGAAGATGTACACATTATATAATATAATGTATTATATCATATATCATGTAATATGTTATCATTAAAGGCGACATACACAGCATGTAATGTAATATGTATTTAAAATTTACTAGCAATTTTCCAACGAGAAATATATAATACCGTATTTATCGAAAATGATGAAAAAGTCATGGAACACTCTCCTGGTTATGCTCCTATTGGCTCGTGTCACTCTTTTGCTTCTCCGTTCGCCGGCTCGCGGCGACGAATCTTTTCTCGCGAGATGTGTACGAAACTCCATAAAGCTCCACTTCATCTACTCATTCTTTCCATCTAGTGCTATTTGCTACGCCGTCTGACTTGATTTCAATCATTACATGCAAAATACACATTGTACTTTTCATAGCGATTAACCGTTATAGTACCGTTGAGTTGCAACATTCAAATCAAGAGTTTCTTTTGGAACTACAACGTACGTGAACGTGTGCTTTCCTTTACAGAGGATAAGATTTTTAGTCGATCTCTCGTTTCACGTCATTTTCAGTTGAAAGCGCGAAACAGGCGCGTGCGCGCGCCTCTTCCGGAAAGTACATACAAAAAAAAAACTCCGCCTTTCCACGTACCGTACGCATATCCCAGTATCTGGCCTACTTCTCGTTATACGTATTCTTGAGAATGCTGCTTTGACCTAATCTCTAAATCGAAATTTATATATCTGTTCGACATTGCGATGCAGGCATTTGCGGATCCGTAATCAAAGATGTCAGATTGCAAACATGTTGCAACTTTTGCAAACTGCGAATAGAGGAAGAAAACGGATTGATACAAACAGTAAGAAAGATAGAACCGTTTTTAGTTACAAGAAGCCAAGAAACGCGCGCACGCACGCATGCATAGAGAGTTCATTGAGTTACGAAGCCGTGACCGCGTTTCGAATCCTTGATTGTTTCGCGCGAGCTCGTTGATCGAGCAGTCTCCGAAAGGAGTCAAGAACACGAATGGCCGATAACGTCGACGAGAGCACTGTCGCCTGTCAATAATCTATCGATTTTAGGTCGTGTAAACAAGGTTGAATCTCAAGAATCTGAACGTCATCTGAGCTTTTTCAAGCTCAACTCTGCGCGCTCGCGATCACTCTATCGCACGGTCGAAGCTCTGTGTCGCTATATCAAATTTAAGATAACGTTCTAGATGACAAAACGGACCAAATATGGTTATATATCCAAGAGAGCTTTCCAGTGAAAAATACGCTGTAGTGCTTTATCTCTCCCCCCCCCCCCCTCTTTCTCTTGTACGCGCTCGTATCGCAAGCGAGATTAAATTGCTCTCGCTCCAAAATATGAGTTACAATATTGAAACTAATATTCTTATCGATATAGCTCGTTAGGATTCAGGAGAAAAGGTTCGTTGTTGACTCGCATACATATACAATAACGCGGGTTTTAAACCGATTTCGATATTATATATTAGCGGTATGTACATTTCACATACAGCAAATACAGATAGTTGAGAAAGACGGATCTCTCGGTGTAACGTTCCATTCGCATGACGCGACGTGACGCGACGCGACGCGATGCGACGCGGCGCAAGACGAGGCGACGTGGGGCTGACGATGACTAATCCATGCGAATGCGTCATGTTACAAAAACGAATGGGGATACATCTGTGATCAGCGGTGATCACGCCCGATTCTTTCCCTTGCAAACAGGCGTACAAATATTTATTCGCTTTCCATTAATGATCCGAATTTATTCGTTTCTGTTGAAAGAATCTTTCTTTTTCTTACAATTAGATCTTACAATCAGAAGGGTAGGACGTAGAATGATCGAGAGACACTTTACAGTAAGACGAGTTGGAAATTGGTAAATATTCAATCCTATTTCTTCATGTTATATGAAATAAGTTAGCATCGAATATTATAGCACGCGCGATTGAAATACCTCGCGTAGTATATACATACATGCCGAACGACGGCACGACGGTACTGGCGGGGATAGACGTGTTCAAGAATCACGTTAATTACACTGAGAAAAATTTTAAGCCAATGTATGTTCATTGACTTGATTGACTTGAAATTTATTAATACAATAAACTTTTAATTAATATTATAAATATTTGAATGTTTTTCCATTAACCAATATTTGGATTCATTGATATAAGAAATAAATCTTTGTGATAAAGCCTAAATCTTTGTGATAATAAAAATAATTTATTGGCCCAATTTTAATAAACTTTCATTAGTACGGTGAGAATTTTTATTGCATTTATGCACATTTTTGGCTCAGTGTAGTCTTCTACTACATTAAATTATGTAGAATCGGATATACGCGTACGAGATCGACGTTGTTTTTAAATCTTTAATTGTTTTTGAATATTTTCGTTCCGCTACATTTCTTTTTATAGTTAGCGACAGTTTACGCGCACGCGCGCGCCTTTTAGATGCACGACCGTGCGAGATTGCAAAGACGGAAGGAAGGGTTGCTACCTCGTGGTACTGGCATCGCGGCCGGAGTATAAGCCGCCCCTCCCTTTCGATACATTTAATAAATAAAAAGCTTGTATTTTTTCGCGAGCAACGCCAACTTTCGTTCGAGTCCTCCGCGCGAATCATCGCAACGAACTCTCAAAGCAGGCGTTTGGCGTTCAAGTTTATTCCTCGCGTCGAGTTTCGTTTACGCATCGAAAATGACGTGTCCCGATCGTGATTCGTTTTCATGACAGTTATAACACTTTGGCGCGAAGATGGCCCGCAAGTCGACGTAATGTCAGTCCTTGCGCAAGTCTTCCAAGACCTTGGCGCGAGACCTTATACGGTGGACAAGGTCGAGATATCTCGGGTCATTGGGTCTTTAGGACGCGCGCGCTCGCGCGCGCGCGAACGTGACANGGTTAATTATTTTATTCAAAGAGAGGCTCATCACGTAAAGATGGCTCTAATCGAGATGTACATATAATATGTCAGACGAGAGAATATAATACGTCATTGAGCAGACTCGATTAAATTTGTACGATTAATAGATTAATCGTGTCACGTCGATCGCGTCGATCGCGTTTAAATGACTCAAGCGTAATCGAGCGTAATCGAGCGGGCATTCCTGGACTGCGTTTCTACAAAGCACGCGATCATCTCGTGAATGAATCATCGGAAGCACGCGAAAATGTTGAAAGTGGAAAATCTAACGATTCGATGATCTGTCGTTTCGAGTGATCGCCCAACGCAGTTTCGGCCTTTCGTTTTTTCGTCGACATTCGTCGGCTGTGCAACGAGAGACCGCGAGCGCGAGACAGCTCCGAGAAGGAGCGTATCGATTTTACCCGAAGTCGCGGGCCTCTCTCTCTCTCTCTCTCTTTCTTTCTTTCTCCCACGTAGTCAGACGGGAGAACCTCGCACCGGTTAGTCCATAGTGTCCGTCTGTCTGTAATTCGTATCAACCGGTCCGTATTATATCGACAGACGTAGGGCTTGAATCGTATGACGTGGCAAAAGAGTGCAATGCACTCGTATTCTGCATCTCGTGCATTCTTGAATTTACCTCTGCCTCTGCCTTCCGCTTCTTTTTTTTTTTAAGAGACCGCTCTCGCGGGGTACATCTCGTCTATGCTATACTCGATTCGTTAATAATACCTCTTTCTCTCTTTTTTGCGAATCATAACTTGAAAATTACATCGATTTCATCTGTCGTAAAACGCTTTATGTGAATCTTGCGAATTTAGGAAAGCTTCCTACAGAAGCGGTTGCGTGCGCGCGCGACCGGACGTCGCTATCGCGAAGACGCGACCGTTGTATCTGACAATGAATGCGATTATTTCTGTTCTGGATAGTCTGAAAGTATTTGACATTTTCCCATTCGTTAATTGACATCTATAGAGATTTGCTGCGAGGCCAAAGTGGCTGGCGTTAATGCGAAATGAGACAGACGATTTTCTCTCTCTCTCTCTCTCTTTCTCTAACGCGAGGGAAGTGCGCTTCTAATATAACCTATTTGTATATATTTCAAGGGAATCCTCGTGCCGACATATGTGTACGAATGTCACGTATGTATGTATGTATGTAGGAGCTCGCAGGCTGACGAGCAGGTAGCTGCGACGGTTAATCTTAAAGCGAGTAATCTTTACGCTAGTATATACTTCCAAGAGACACGCTCTGCGTCGCGTACGATTTGAAACGGCATTTGGAGAATCTAGCCGCTAGCCGGCCGACGGACCAATCGGCGCGTCGCTTTCGTTTTATGCCCATATATGGCAAGAGCTGTGAATTCGCACGGTGGGAGAAGTTGGATGGACGAGTCGATTGCATGGCGAGGGGTAGCACGGTAAATCGGTACATACTACATACTACATACACCGTATGTGGCCTGCCCTGCCGTGCCGTGTCATCGCTATGCCTCTCTCACCCGTCCGGTGAGGCGCGATCGAAATGCACCGGCGAAAGACGAAATGGCAGCGTGCCATTTCTCTCGAGCATGCGAGCATGGAGCGTCGAGCGCTCCTTATGAGCATGTTGAAGATGAGAAGATGAAGACGAGAGGCGAGCTTTAGGGTTTGGATGTCTAATGTAGTCTAGAAAAAAGAGTCGGTAAAAAATATCGGACGTTGCATGCCGAGTGCCGACCACACCTTTGGACGAGTCCACGCAACGTCATGACGTGCGCGCGGCGCGGCGCGGCGCGGTGCGGCGCGGAGCGGAGCGGCGCGGCGTGCGCGATACCGGCTCACCGCACGGCGGCTCACGGTTTGTCTGGCCAGACGATCTCGCTCCACAGTTCACGGCGTTCGCGGTGCTGCATCGGTATTTGTCTTGTTCTGGTCGATCAGCATTCTCCTTCATATTCCGTATCCAAGCCGATCGCCCGCAAACTCCGTTGGCGTTAACGACTTGCTAAGAGAGAAAGAGAGAGAGAGAGAGAGAAAGAGGTAAGTGACACAGTAAGCCGCGTGCACCAGCTGTCCCGTCTCGGAAGCCGGTCGCTACTCCGACTCATTGAACGCGAACCGCCAAGATGTTCTCGATGCCGGTGTTACGTAGAGAATATCGATATTTTACGTAAGAAGCGCGCGGTGAAAATGGTCGGTCTCTTCGATCCTTCAAATGCCCCGCGGCTTTACGCCGGCTTCCTCGCCCACGAGTCGCGCGGCGCGATGCGGCGCCGAAACAGTCGACAGGTTGTCGAGATCAAGTGGTTATGCGTAGGGCAGGCAGCGAGACAGGTGGTTGTTGCGACGTGTGTTATTAATAGCAACGACGTTACTAATCCACTCAGATGCCCGCTCTCGCCACGCGGTACGCGCTTCATCGCGCGGATCATTGATTGATTCACTATGACCGTGTGATGACTAATATCGAATAGCTAAGGATTTCATTCTAGACGATAGCCTCAACATATTTCCCGGGAAATCGCGGATGGCAATAATTTTATAATTTCAGCTTGATAAAGTTGCCAAGCGAAATCATTGGCGGACCGAACAGCNTGACTCTTTCGATTCGATTCGATCCGCTCCGATCGTGAGACGTGAGATTCGCAGAGTTTGACGATAATTTTCGTACCGGCGTTTAGCATACCGTGGAGCCGCTCGTCGTCGACCGGCTTGTCGTCGCGCCGGAAGATGTGAGGCGAGGGGGTGAGGCAGAGACAGCGAGGAGCACCGTGGCGGTGGTGGGAGGGGGGAGGGAGAGGCTGCGGAAACCCCTCTGTGTCAGAGTACTTCCATATATGGTAAAGAAAGCCAGGATTGGTCGAGGGTGTCCCACCCTTATTGGCCGAGCGTCGAGCGGTGGGGTCGAGGAACAACGCATCTGTTCATATAATACACCGCGAGCCGATCGTCGGCTACACTCTGTGTTCGGTGTTGGATCGGTCGACAGTGTGGCGGAGTCGCTGCTTAAAGCTTGTACATAACTTGCCTTTTTTTTTACACGAGAAACGTAAGTTGTCGCAAGATAGCGCGATATCTAGAATTTTTCATTAACATGTTAATTGTAACAAAGATACGGGAAGGACTAGAAAAAAAGTGCGCGGTGACGACGACGGCGACGAATGCCGGTTATCATACAAAGTGCACGACGACAAGAAGGTGGTGAACGGTGCATTTCAATTGGATGGTGCGCGCAAGCGCGTCGACAGTGTTTCCGTGTGAAGAAAAACGTTCGTCGTGGATGTAACATGATTGATCTAACGATTAGGTCGCTGCACTTTCGCAAATGCGTCGCGCATAACGGAAGGATAACGTCCAAGGATCTGGACACGATAATTATACCGTTAAGCCCGATGCTGCGTGAAATTGCAAAGCTGCCAAATGAAACCGGCATTCAGGAAATTTTTTTATCAAGTTTTAGAAAAATGTCACGTTTGTGATCGAGAAACCGAGATCGCTTCGACCGTCCGTCATCGACTCCGACGTGAAAGGGTGGAGTGGCACGGAGTAGGGCGTGGTGGGGTGGGGCAAGTCAAGTCAAGTCAGGGCAGGGCAGGGCAGGGCAACGCAGCGCAGCGCAGCGCAGCGCATTACTGCGCTACGCTGCGCTGGGAAGAATAGGGTGCGGTCTCGATAATTAACGATAACGTTGTTTTCGGATCTGCTTGATCGCGTTATCTCGCCGTGTCAATTTTGGTTATAGTATACTCGTGACAAATGTATACGCGAATCAAATGCTCGTTTCGCATCTTGAACATTGAGACACATTTTGAGACACATCACGAATATGATTCACGATCGAATAGTTCGACTCTTACGAAGCGTACACAAGTACTACATGTATTTACGTGTCCTGTCGACGCCATCTTGAACGTGTTTCAAGAGCACCGAGTACCGAGTACCGGTCACCGGCTAATGCTGCGATGCATTGTAATGTACTTTCGTTAGTTTTTTAAACGAACTTTCTAGCTTTTTCTTTTTGCACGTGTCACGCGATTCTCCTTTGACTGTCGGAAAGATCTCTGACGCGCGTTGAAACGATGGAAAGATTAAATTTAAGACACATCTATCTAAAGACACATTTTAATTAGAATTCGTTAATAATACGAATTACGAGTGCGTGCGCGAAAGCAACAAAAGTTCGGGTTGTTGTAAAGCTAATTGTTATGTTTCTCATCTTTGCAGATAAATCAAGAGAGCAAACATGTGTGACGAGGAAGTTGCCGCGCTCGTGGTCGACAATGGATCCGGTATGTGTAAGGCTGGCTTCGCGGGAGACGATGCTCCTCGCGCCGTCTTTCCCTCGATCGTCGGCAGGCCGCGCCACCAGGGTGTCATGGTTGGAATGGGACAGAAGGATTCTTACGTCGGTGACGAGGCCCAATCCAAGAGAGGTATCCTAACGCTCAAGTACCCGATCGAGCATGGTATCGTTACCAACTGGGACGACATGGAGAAGATCTGGCATCATACCTTCTACAACGAACTGCGAGTAGCACCGGAGGAACATCCGGTGCTTCTCACCGAGGCGCCCCTGAATCCTAAGGCTAATCGTGAGAAGATGACACAGATCATGTTCGAGACGTTCAACACTCCCGCCATGTACGTGGCGATCCAGGCTGTCTTGTCGCTGTACGCTTCCGGCCGTACCACCGGTATCGTTCTAGACTCGGGCGACGGCGTCTCTCACACTGTACCGATCTATGAGGGATACGCTCTGCCACACGCTATCCTCCGCTTGGATCTCGCTGGCCGCGATTTGACCGACTATCTCATGAAGATTCTTACCGAGAGAGGATACTCCTTCACGACTACGGCCGAACGAGAAATCGTTCGCGACATCAAGGAAAAACTTTGCTACGTCGCGCTGGACTTTGAGCAGGAAATGGCCACGGCGGCCTCTTCCTCCAGTTTGGAGAAGAGCTACGAGCTTCCCGACGGTCAGGTCATCACCATCGGTAACGAACGATTCCGTTGTCCCGAGGCTCTCTTCCAGCCTTCCTTCCTAGGCATGGAAGCTTGCGGCATTCACGAGACCACATACAACTCGATCATGAAGTGCGACGTCGACATCCGCAAGGATTTGTACGCTAATACCGTACTGTCTGGCGGTACCACCATGTACCCCGGAATTGCCGACAGGATGCAGAAGGAGATCACTGCCTTAGCTCCGTCTACCATGAAGATCAAGATTATCGCCCCACCCGAGAGAAAATACTCTGTATGGATCGGTGGATCGATTCTTGCGTCGCTTTCCACCTTCCAACAGATGTGGATCTCGAAGCAGGAGTACGACGAGTCCGGACCCTCCATCGTCCACAGGAAGTGCTTCTAAATGCGTTCTCGATCGTATATATTATCATTCCCCGATCCCTGAGACTTTGAAAAATGAGAGAGAAAGAGAGAAAGGGTTGGGGGAGGGGGGGGGGCTTTTGTCTCGTTTCGCAGGCGGACGTAACATCAACTTCCGCGACGATTGCCCTTTGGTTCCTCCGGGGCAAAGGTAGCTTCTTTCAATTCGGATGTACGTGTTTAAGATGCGCGTGAGAGAAACGTGTCCGATTAAACAAGAGAGAGAGAGAGAGAGAGAGAGAGAGAGAGAAAGTGTGTGAGAGGGAGGAAAGGGTAGGTGGATAGAAAGAGGAAGGAGCTTACGATATATATCGCTCCCGCGATTGTTCCTCGGTCTCGGCGGCAACCCAATATAAAGCGACGGTTCGTTCTTGCTCGTTCAAACAATCATTTTTCATCGATTCGATATAACAATTTTAAACATTGTGCCCCGATTCCCAAACACCTTTTTCTACCTTGTCTTATATCGAGAGCCCTTTGTATTATATATTATATGAATAACTTGTGTCTAGCAAGTTGGTAGCATTTAGCTAAACATTCCTCGCGAGACATCCTTCTCTCAACGCGAGAGCAGAAAACGCTTCTTTTCCGTTAGACTCGTCACTCCCCCCGTAAACGTCGTACGCGCGTAAGCCTCGATTGCCACTTTGAGAATTCGAGCAAGGAACGTTCACGCGGTGAACTTCGAAGTTTCCGTCGCGGGAAAGTTTGTCAAAGTTACTCTTCCCGTGGACAGAGACCGGATGGCACACGATGGCAATCAACGTCGATGCATTCCGATTAACGTGCGGTCAGAGTTTAACAGAGTCAAAGCTCATACGTTGTACGTCATTCCGCACGCAGAGAGACAAGCCTCTGATTTACCTGTTTTCTATTACAATTTGCCTATCGTTGAGGGAAAAGATGGCCTTTTTGTCTTCTTTCTTTTTTCCTTTTTTTTTTACACGATGGGGTAAACCGCAGATTCGGAAAAGTCCTACCAACGTTCGCTCAAACGAAAAAGAAAAAGAAAGGCACCACGGTTTCGACCCCGTAAGCGTAGCCAAAGTATTATAATTTATTCCCATTGTATTGCGCAAGACCATTCACACACACGTACACATCTTAAAGACTACTTTAGACTTATGGGATTATAAAATAAAAGTCTGAAAAACACACGATTGTAGTCTTTTTTATTTTTGAAACTGTCCTTATTCATCCTCGCTCTCCTTGATCTTTTATAAAGAAATCGGTGAACCCACTAGTTGTAGTACATACAAGCTCTCGTTCGTGTATTATATTTTTCTCGTTTGTTGTATCTTTTTTTACAAATTTTTCATATTGATACAGCTTTTTTAATGTAATATATGTATAATAATATATGTATATAATATCATCTCCCTCTTTCCATTTTTTATTCTAAAATTCTTGCAAGACCGTCGACTACTTGAATTCTCAAAATTCAATTTGTGAAAAGCTTCCCTATTTTTCAAGCGTTTCGAACTTGAAAGTTCTAATCCGCAGCCTAATATTTCAGTTGAAGGAAAATAAATTGATGAAAGAATTTGTCATGAAATAATCTTCGGAGAACTAACAATAAAGACACTTGTAATAAATTATATAAATTATATTAGGCGAACTTGCAAAGAGCTTTTTACCTTTTTAAATTCGCAACTCCGAGTTTCAGGGTCATTTAATAAAAAGGGAGTAAGTATAAGATAATCGGAAATAAAATAATCACGGATTGAGATCCAAGCTTTAACTCTTTACGTCTGACGGTAGCGGTACAGCACAGTTTTTTTCATCTCCTGAAAGCTGTGAAAATTCAAGTCGGAATTGTTCAATGATTATCGATCGACTTGAGCAAAACAATATGATCGATGACGCGAAATTCTTACAGTTTGAAAGGAAGAAAACTTGTTGAGCGGTTACTATACGCAAGAAAAATAATATCATGTTGCACTATCCCTTTCCTCGTTTTCTCATCTCCGTCTCGCGGATGTATGTATGTACGTAACATGTTACAAATTTGATGTGATTGATTTGTTGAACGGGAATGAAGTACGTGGGTGCCGCCGCCGAGTGATGTCGACATTTTCGTGTTACAGTCGCGTCTTTGTCAATGGAAATGGTAATAGACACGATGATAGGTAACGGTGATGATCCTTTTTCCATTTGTCTGCAATAATCCGCCGCATATGCTCACGCGTGAGCAAGAGAGAAGATGTGACGCGACGCGACGCGACGTGACGTCCCAGATACGCGCTGCGAGTTTAGTTCTGGCACGACTCAAGAGAGATGCCCGAGCAGAACGTTAGCGATGAGTATCCAACATGGGTAAGAAAAATTCAGCTGGTTAAATCGTAGCTCCGGAATATATCGCGATTGCCAATATAATAGCCGATGGCACAGCGCGCTGCTCCACGTCGCTGCCTCTAACCTCAACCAAGTAAACAGTGGACTTGACTGCTCGTTCTCAGGTCGGGCTCGTATACATCTTCAATCTTATCGTTGGGACAGGCGCTTTGACTTTACCCGCTGTATTCAGTCGAGCAGGATGGGCGCTTGGATTAAGTGTCATTTTAGTGTTGGCGTTTATCAGGTACACAGGCAAAACTTTCTCCATTGTTTCCATATGTTCAAACAATGCTGATTGCTACTTCTCATCTCTCTTACACACACACACACACACACACACACAAAACTGTGATTTTCTTCTTTCGTTTTATAGTTTTATCACGGTTACATTTGTCATAGAAGCAATGGCATCTGCCAATGCTATCGTTACCTGGAGGCATATCCAGCATCGAAAACGCGTAAGTGTTTCAGCTTTAGTTTACTTTTCCTATGAAAGCTATGAAAGCACTCGTTTACGTAAAACATTTTTGGAAGATGCAAGGTGCAAGGTAATAACACAGGCTAAAGACACATATACGCACATAGCGCAAATATAACATGTGCGTGCAGTCGCAGCATATCTTTTACACACATATTTTACAAGCACGTATTGTAACGGAAACACTTTTCAGGTTCTACAGACAATAGGTGATTCCGGTCCTTCCACGTCAGATTCAGAGGACACGCCGTTGGTGGCATCTCTTTCGACCAGTCCAGATTGTTCAGATTTGAATTGTAGATATTATGTGATTCGTGACAAAATAGAAATGGGACAGATGGCATCCATTTTTTTCAACAGATTTGGCACTACCCTGTTCTACTTGTGTTTCGCCATATATCTCTATGGAGATTTGAGTATTTATGGCGCAGCGGTCGCAAAATCATTAGCGGATGTCGCCTGCACTTACTTACCAAAAAATCTCACATGCAACGACACTGTACCGGATACTGAACTTTGCTGGGAAGGTCCCGCATTTAATCGACTGGATGCATATAGAATATTTCTGGTACGTCAATGGAATTTGGAAGCGTACATCGCTCAACATCCCACCCCCTCCTTCTAATATTGCACAGGTACATAGTAATTACGCCATTTCGATATTTTCAGACCACCGTTGTTCTATCTGTGGGCCCGTTTGTATTTTTCAATGTCCAAAAGACCAAGTATCTCCAACTGCTGACTTCGGTAATGCGGTGGCTCGCATTCACTATAATGATTGTGTACGCTTTAAAAAATCTTATCGTACACGGTCCTCGTGGCGATCCACCTGTCGCGAGTTTAAGTGGTAAGATTGCTGCAGGATTGATTGAATTTTATAGTGAAACTTGCACATTTACGTGCTTGCTAAATTTACGTGCATATGTAGATTAGTGCCATTAGACAGTATATAATAATGGTAGACGTGCGACACGAAACGACTGATACTGTAATGCTGTTAATCGTCATTTTAGGAATTCCCAGTCTGTTCGGCGCTTGCGTTTACTCCTTTATGTGTCATCATTCGTTACCGGCCTTGGTTGCACCGATCGCGAACAAGTCTAAGCTGAATCGATTTCTAGCTCTCGATTACACCCTGATCGCTCTCTTTTATTTATTACTCGCTCTAACTGGCATCTTCGCCTTTGAGCGTTTGGATGATCTTTACACCTTGGACTTTGGACCACGCGGCTTGGGTGATTGTTCTAAGAGCGACAATATTTTTATGCTCCTTATGGAGTATTTCCTAGCCCTTTTCCCAGTATTTACTCTGAGCACCAGTTTCCCCATTATAGCAATTACCCTCCGAAATAATTTGCAGTCACTCTTCCTAAAAGAGGATACCGTTTACAATTTATGTCTTCAGAAACTCGTCTTCCCTGTTTTGGCGATAGTACCACCGTACCTGATCGCGATGACTACTAAAGATCTATCGATATTAGTCGGTATCACAGGCTCGTACGCTGGAGCAGGTATACAATACTTGATACCCACGTTTCTCGTTTATTACGCTAGGAAAAAGACCAACAAGGTCATCGGCCTCGGGGTCATTAACAAATTCGCAAGCCCCTTCTCGGGCAGATGTTGGCTAGCTTTCGTCGTGATATGGGCTATTACTTGTATGATTTTAGTGACGGTCAATTTCATACAAGTGCATTTGCAATCTTGGATCAGTCAATAACAAAATGACAGTTATTTATATCCTGTGTAATGTAAATAATCCTGTGTAATGGAATATGAGAATTGCATTTCTTTTTACTGTACTGTAAACTCTCTACTATGACCATCACAGAGAGAGAAATTAATGCAGGATGGTTCACGATACTGAGAGGCGACTGTGATACACATAACTTTTAACAATGGCAAAACGATTAGGTGAATTATGTCACAGAATTATCGAGGCAACAATCTTTACGACGTGGACGTCATAAAGTGATATACCTACGGACGAGCGAGCCTGTGCAATCAACACGGGATATCGATAGTAGTAAGGCGATTGTTATTTGTGTAGTAGGTAGGTAGGTGGCATACTCATACGTAGTATGTACGTATGACAAACCGACAATACTTTGGCACAAGTCGGCATGTACAAGTCAGATATCGGATAAGTTTAATATAAGGAATGTAGCACGTAATCTGTACAAGTCTGTAGGAAAAAAATGTTTATATTTATACGTATATTTTACTTTTGTAAAGTCGTCCTGGGAGTCGTTGGGACAGATATGCGTCATCGCTTTATCATATGGTGATTCTGCTAAACCTCCGTCGTCCATGTGTTTAAACATTTTTCTTTTTTTATACGCTAAAATAATTTCTCCTGTTTGTGTATTTATAATAAAAAGACGGTTAGCGTACACGATGGTAGCGGCGATAGCAAAGATATGATATTACAATGTTCTTTTTGAAATTGTATTTTTGTACAAGATATGTATGAAACTGCCAAAAAGGTATTTGCAGCATGTCCATCACATCTGTGTACCTGTGCAAGTGTAGCGTACATGAAGAATACTGCTGGTATGTGCATACGTACATATACGCGCGCACGTGTGTATGCATGTATGTGTGTGTGTGTGTGTATATATGTATGTATGTATATTTTCCAAAAACAAATGAAATAATAAATAGTTGATTATACAAGTCTCTCTCTCTCTCTTTCTCTGTCGATTTATTTGCACTAGTATACACACACGCACACATACACACACGTGCGCGCACAGACATACACGTTTCTAAAGTTTCAAATTTATTTCAAAACTGAGATCTGCGTGGTACAGACCTTAACACAGATAGATTTCTCTTTAAGATTTCAACGATACCAGATAGCACAATAAAAGCGTGATAAAAGCTATTTTCGTAAAATTTTATACTTCTGATGAATGAATTGGCGTGAAATACATTACAATTACGCCTCTTGTCGCATAGGCACAGTATGTCTGTAAAATCTTGAATATCATAAAGCAGTTTTATCTTTACGTATATATCCGCACCTGAGATAACGGATTATAGTAATAATTATTATGATAAAGAAAGGATGAATCGATATTCGTTTAGAATTATTCGGTGAAATTAAGCTCATCGCAATAATTTCATATTAAATATGAAAGAATTCCATAACAGAGTTCCGGGGCCAGAATGCGGTTTTGGTGCAACTGTGCACTTGGGAGGAAAAAAAATCAATTTGACTAATTTTTCATAGTAATATAAACGAAAATTTGGCGCATTGCATCTCAATCGTTGCGAGAGAAAAGAAAAACAAGATTGTACGCTGTTTTCTTACACATGTAAAATTATAAGCGTAATTCCACATTCTACGAGAAGAATGTATCGTGTACAGAAAGAGTGAACACTTTGGAGTGTCGAAGATATACGCTATCGATTTGTACCCTGCAAGATTCGGATACATATTTACAATAAATAGCATTTTCGTGTACTCGTGTACGATTTGATTTCTCCTTTTGGTTTCTAGCGATTCGAGCTCCATATTAGATGGCAAGCTGGTATCGATAATGAGATTAGACCCCTCTCTCCCTATCCCAACTGGTTACATTAGCTTATTATACTACTACTTCCTTTTCTCTCATTCGTCAGTCTTTAACATTGCGAATACTGTTTATCTATTGATGTATGATATAACAACGTTGTGTCTCGTTACCTTTTATAACTGACAGTGAACTTTATTTGAAATTGGATTTTGAGATATGTCTCCGTATTTCAGAATTAAATGGCTTGAATCGAGATAACAATGTGTAACGTATAATATAGACGATTAACACGATATATTCTTGCTTTACTTTTTTTGGTCAATTGAAAGAAATCGAATAGACAGAATACAAGAATAAAGATACATGTCACGCATGTTGCATTGTTACAATGTGATCAAACCGAATTTACTCGCAGATCATAGATCCAGAGAGCACAATAGCTGGACTCTTTGGTAAAGACTTTGTGACTATTAATTTTTGCAGAAAATTCTTTATGTAGACTATTTATATCAAAGTGTTATTGTAAAGAAAAACCCGTGTAGAGAGAATAAGGACTTATTTAATCTAACAATTCGACGAAACGATCGGTTACGATTGATTCGTAATGTCTCGTAATGTCAAATAATACTGATAAACTCTCTTTCTTCTTTCTACAACGTAGACTTGGTTACTCATAATTATTTAAATAGGGACAGTGCGTATCCTCGTGACCCACGCACTCTATCACCGGATCGTGCGTGCTGTCCCACATTCCTGGACCACATTGTCGACATAGTCCGGCTAATGTGCAAGGTAAGCGCACAAGCTGTCGGAAATGATAAAGCAGGCCTCGTGCCTTTCGAAGTATAACGTTCCCGTCCATATACATGGCCAATGAACTGAAATGTAGCAACATTTCGTCTGTTCGGAGATCTTGGGCGATCACGTCGTCCGCGTAAACGCACATTATGGCGAGGCAAAGAAACAAGTGGAAATGATCCGTTAAGTAATTGACCCAGCAGGCTTCCCACATGACTAATGCTATTTCGGTTGAAAATTCTCTCTTCAAGCATCTGCAACGAGAAGCGAGAGAAAGGTGAGATAGGAGTACGCACACGCGCGCATATATATATATATATATATATATATATATATATATATATATATATAATATATATATTGCGCAGGCATTTTATGGTATGCCGGCCGGAAGTCAGCCGGGACGAGCTGCATCCCGAAGAGGGTCAAGTGCCGA
>JAJVSH010000203.1:225552-238098 GCA_021460005.1 Tetramorium alpestre | reverse complement strand
TAACTTTAATAAGCTTAACTACTTTATTTCTTTCAGTCTTATATTTATACCAATCCTGATCCTCCCCTGTAGACACAGCTTTACAATACGCTGCATCCCTTATCGATGCTGCTATTCTTATTTCATTCGAGAACCATTTTTTCCCATACCATACATTTGGTATTTGAAATACTTTCTTAGGAGCTACTATATTTAATGAGTCTACTATTTTGGNAATCAATCTATCTGCTCTCGCATTTACAGATAANCCGTGACNATGGATAACGTTCATTTCTAATAACCTANCAAATTCATTTATATTAAATCTGCTATAGTCTCTACCACTGAAAATTTTGTAATTGTCATTCATTTTAAACGTTCTCATTTCGATATTTATCCATGCGTGGTCCGTTATTTTAGGCCTTTCACATACTTTAACTATTATCTCTTTACTAGCAAAAACTAAGTCAATAATAGTTTGGCTATCTTTGGTAATTCTTGTCGGCTTGTCAACATATTGCTTCATACCTAGGTTTAACATAGTCGCACTTAATTTTTTCGCATAAAATGAATCTACCATCATGTCTATGTTGAAGTCACCTACCAATAATCATTCTCCTTTTATTGTAACTGATTCTACTATTTCTTCTAACCATCTTATGAAATAGAAGAGAGAGAGAGAGAGAGAGAGAGAGAGAGAGAGAGAGAGAGAGAGAGAGAGAGAGAGAGAGAGAGAGAGATTGAATTTATTAGCTTTCTGCAGCTATTTTAATACAATTCGGTTTTAACATAAAATTTTAGAACACGTTTATTTAATAGTTTACATGCTATTTGTACAATATAATTTTTTTTGCATCAGAAAAAATCAGTATTTAAGAAAGAATATTACTTTAAAATAATTCTTACTTCAATAGTAAGATAACGCGCGTAAAACGTGTTAGCTAACTTAATTTGATGTCATACCTATGCTCTCAAGACAAGATACTAATTGTAAGTAATATCAAAGAGAATTTTATTTAAGTTTTATCTCATATGAATCATATCAGAAAAAAATCAGTATCGATGATACTTCGTTCCATTATGTAAAAATACTGCTAAAAATTCCCCAGATAAAATATTTCTATATGTTCCTCAAGACACAAAACGACGTAAACTTTGGTTTCAACTTGCTCGACGTCCAGATAATTCTACGAAAAGTAATTACTTTTGCTGTCAAGATCATTTTAATATAAGTAATATACATATACGTATACATATATATTTACATATCTATATATGTATATCTTTCTACATTAAATCTATATAACCTAAAATAATAATCTAAATTTTTCATTTTAGTTAAAAGAAGATTTAGAAAATTATGTTTGTTTTTGTTGGGTGGCTCTTTACGATTAAAAAAAGAGTCTGTGCCCCGTTTTTTCGACTGTCAACCAGATCGTCAAGCAGCAGCAACTCCTCATCTTCGTTCTGCATTTGTAAAAATTAATAATAAGAGGCAAATTACAGAAATAATAAGTGCTTCAAATGAGATCATTTCACCAAATACGAAAGTATGAAAAGTACAGAATGAGAGTAAAGAAACATTTAGTGAGAACTTATTAATGAAAATAAATGAAAGCAATTTAAATAAAACTTTTCAGAGTACATCAAATACATCAATAAAATCAATATCAATTTTATCAACCAACAAAAATTGTGTTCCAATAGAAATACAAGAAGAGAGACTTATCAATTACTCTGATAAATCAGATAAAGAAAACAGTAAAAACGAAAATTTGAATACCCAAATTTCAAAATCTATTGTGTTTAAACCAAAAGTTCATTTTCGAAGTAAAAAAACTTTATGTAATATTACCGTTCCTACTAGAAATGCTTCTTGCTCACCAATTAAAAACACCATTAACAGAGCAACGTCACCAATTCAATTTGATAAATTTGAATTTAAAACTTTTTACTCTAGCACAATTACTAACACTTTAGCAACTAGTACATCTGTTTAAACAAAGATCAGCGGAAGTGATTATGAACCATCATCTGATGATATAGACGATAATGTTAAGTTAGATACATTAAATGTAACCATACATCTTATTAGTTGTAATCCAAAAAGTTATATAGGAATTCCGATAGAATGGTATTGGATAATAAATAGCTTAAGTACTTACATGAAAGTTTCAACTGACCATATTAAATTAACACCGATGAAAATAAAACTTGATGATACTTTTGAGAGATTGGGTGAGCAATTCGGAATATCAACAAATCATGCAAGTCGCATATGTAATTCAACTATTCCAAAATTAGCGTATTTACTTAAAAAGTTCATTTATTTTCCTACGAAACAAAGTGTTTTAAAAACATTGCCTATAGCATTTAGAGCAAATTTTAGTCACGTATAGTCAATTATAGATTGTTTTGAAATACAGATTGAAAAACCATCTAATTCTGTGCATCAATCGTTAACATGGTCAGAGTATAAAAAAATGTAATACTCTTAAATATTTAATATCTGCTACCCCTGATGGTTTTATTAATTTTATATCTAATGGTGGTAGAATAAGTGATACGTTACTTTTTGAAGAATGTGGTAGTCTAAATCAGTTATCTAAAAAATGTGGAATTATGGCTGATAGGGGATTTAAATGTATTCAAACTATATTGAATAAGAAACAATGCGAGCTAATACGACCACTTAGCGTTTTTAGCAAAGAAAAACCAACAAAAAATGAAGTTTTATTGACAAAGCGAATAGCAAGTCTAAAAATTCATATTGAAAGGATTACAAGACGATTAAGGGATTTTCAAATTTTAACTCCTCATTTGTGTTTAAAAAAAATATCTAATGTCACGTATTGATTTGATAGTTATAATAGTATGCTTTTATAAATATACAAATGCTTATTATAAGAACGTAAGAATGATTATATAAGCATTAAAGATTTATATGTAATATTGTAGGATGTGAGTTGTCCCAAAAGGATGTTATACGGGACAAGTAACACGTAGTTATTAATGAAATATAAATGTATTTAGAAACACAATACAACGATTTTGTTTTAGCAATCGCACACGCTCTCGTACGCTTGCACACACCGATCGTCGTCGTCGTCGTCGTCTCTCTCTCTCTCTCTCTCTCTCTCTCTCTCTCTCTCTCTCTCTCTCTCTTTCTCCGCTCGCGCATGCTCACATTCATCCTTCTCCGCTCGCGCACACTCACTCTCTCGTCTCTATTCCGTCGACCGATTCGCCAATCCCACACTCGGCCATTCTGCACTGACATTCGCCCCGAATGTCTGAATCTCGTTGGTCGCTAACAGACTCCTCTTCTCCATCTAATTCGTCGTCCGAATCAGTGTAATCGCTATTGTATTCTAGCCAATGTTTAGTAAAATCTGCAGCCGTGGATGTTTCGGTCGGTCCTTCGTGCTCTCTTACTTTACGCACAACATAACGATCATTCCGTAAAACGCGAATTATTTGATAAGGTTAATTAGCTCTAAATAGTGATGAGCCAACTTGAGACCCGGTCCTCGCTGAGTTCGACGAATAGCTACTAAATCGCCTTCTTTGTATCTTCTAGCTTTTTTCCATTTGCGATTATATGCTTTAAATAAATTCCAACGCGCGACTCGTATGCGAAGATTCTTCTTGCTCATAGTAAGAGCAAATGCTCTGCAATCGGTTACGATCGTGAAGGGGATTTCGAGCAGATATACACAGAATTTTGACAGTGCCTTAATAACAGTCAAGACCTCCAACTCGTAACTGGGATACTTTTCCTTGGCGACAGTGATCTTGTCACTTGCATAATAAACTGGATGCCATTTCTGATCTTCGGAATATTGCTGCAGTAAAATGACTCCATAGCCCCATTTCGACGTATCCGTGTGAAGTTCTATTTTCGCCGCAGGTCGATACAAACTTAAAACGGGCTTTTCGCACAACATTTTTAATTGTACAAACGCATTACGCTCTGCTTCCCTGAAACGAAACTCTACATTAGCTCTCAATAAATCAATTAACGGACGAGCCATATTTGCATAATTTTGAACAAACTTACGGAAATAAATAGTTAATCCGATAAATCTTTGTAATTGATTCACGCTCGTCGCCGCGCCGCCGCCCTCTCTCTCTCTCTCTATCTCTCTCTCAATGCACACTGACGTGTGTTACATCGCTCCGTAAAAGTCACAATTTTTGCGGTGGTTAGAGAAGATTAGCGAGTGCCAGATTTGGCACAGAAGTTCCACTATACCAGGTCTATACCTATGAAACCGGAATTTGTCAGTAGATGGCTCTAGTATTTAGAGTAGTTAATACTCTAACCTTTTCTTTGCGCTACATATTGTTTTGACATTTGACAAACGTATACACTTTACAAAGGGACAGCATTCATACAACAACATAGTTTTTAATAGTGTTGAAAATGTCGAGTTTTGTGCCAAATTATCACGATTTGCGGGGAGCGCTATTGTTTTGTTTTCATTTGAAGAAAACGGCAGCAGAGTCGCACCGAATGCTTGTAGAAGCTTACGGTGAACATGCTCTTGGCAAATCGCAGTGCTTCGAGTNGTTTAAGAAGTTCAAAAGTGGTGATTTTGATGTTACCAACAAAGACCGTGGAAAACCTCCGAAGAAGTTTGAAGACAACGAATTGCAAGCATTGTTGGATGAGGATGACACTCAAACCCAACAACAACTCGCGGATCAGTTACATGTGACACAAAAAGCCATCTCCGAACGTTTAAAAAAAAATGGGAAAGAAGATTGGAAAATGGGTACCGCATGATATCAATGAAAGACAACAAGAAAACAGAAAAACAACCTGTGAAATGCTGCTCTCCAGATACTATAGAAAGTCGTTTCTGCATCGGATCGTGACTGGGGATGAAAAATGGATTTATTTCGAGAATCCCAAACGATTAAAATCTTGGGTTGACCCCGGCCAACCATCGACATCGACCCCGAAACCATCGCTTCGGAAAGAAGACAATGCTGTGCGTTTGGTGGGACCAGCAGGGCATAATTTACTTTGAACTGTTGAAACCTGGAGAAACAGTTAATACCGATTGTTATCATTAACAACTAATCAAGTTACACCGTGCTATTCGCGAAAAAAGGCCAGAATTTAAGGAAAGACATGACAGCGAATTTTTCGCGAATAGCACGGTGTAACTTGATTAGTTGTTGATGATAACGATCGGTATTAACTGTTTCTCCAGGTTTCAACAGTTCAAAGTAAATTATGCCTGATTTTCCTCCATGACAATGCACCAGCACACACGTCATTAGTCGTCCGTAACTATTTGAAGAACATCAAGTGGGAGGCCCTNCCCCACCCGCCATATTCTCCAGACTTGGCACCTTCCGACTACCACTTGTTTTCGTCGATGGGCCACGCTCTCACTGAGCAGCACTTCACTTCTTATGAGGATGTCCGAAAATGGCTCAATGAATGGTTTGCTTCAAAGGAGGAAATATTCTTTTGGCTGTGTAGCTAGCGATGGAAAAATGTGTAGCTAGAGATGGAAAATATTTTGAATAAACAATTTGAATTCATTTTTCCAAATTTACGTCTTTTATTTCAATGAAAAAATTCCGGTTTCATAGGTATAGACCTGGTATACTATGTACACTGGTATACTGTACAGTTGATATTATCTAGTTGGAATGTGTTAAATTGTGAGTAAAGTGACATTTTATACGCTACTCTGTAGAACTGGCCAGGTAGACATTGAGGTGCCAACGTGAATGATTCGGCAGGCGCGGCCGCCGAATTAACTAATTAACAAGCAACGTCGCTGTCTGCCAGTATCGTTGATATCCGCTGGTGATATCGGTCGGTAATGACAGCATGATTGAAGCCGAATATGCTGAGTATCGATGCACAGCGTGCAAGAAGGAAGTGAAGAACATAGTTCTACAATGCAGAAAATGTGTAAAGTCTTTCTTCCATCTGAGATGTGTAGGTAAACACATGGTGAAATGCGAAGGTCCATTTGTTGAAATTGATATTGAAAGTGAAAAAGCAGAGATGAGGAAGATGGGCGATCGCAGGGGAAGATTGGGATCAACAGGACATTCTGGACCAACAGCAACTACATCGAGGAGTAACAACCAATCGAGTGTGGATGTAAAGATAGGCTGGCTGGTGAGAACAGTGAAGGAGATGAAAGATGAAGTAGCGTGCAAAAGCGAAATTAAGATGATGATAAAACAAATAATTAAGAAAGAGTTAGCATCTTTCAAAAAAGAATTGGAAGAGATAAAACAAAACATGCATGGGGGAAACTCTGTAATAGCAGGAAGTGGACAGAGTTATAGTGAAGCTGTGAAAGAGAAAAAAGAAAGCATACTGATTGTGAAACCGAAGAAGGAACAGGAAAGCGAAACCACTAAGAAAATATTGTAGTAAAGGAAAAAGTAAATATAAAAGATCTAGCAGTAGGAATAACAAAACTGAGGAAAGGAGGTAAAGGAGCTGTTATACTTGGATGTGAGAGTGAGAAAGAAATAAAACAGCTGAAAGACACAGTAAGTGAGAAGTTAGGCAAAGACTTCGAGATCATGGAACCAAAGAAGATTAAACCAAAGTTAAAAGTTCTAAATGTTGATGANGACGAAATGAAGCTAAANGATGAGGATCTAATAGANACGATCAAGAAGCAGAATAATATTGATGGGAATGAAGGAGGATTTTACATAAGAGTGGTGAAAAGGATCGACAAGGAAAGAAGAGGAGGGACTACAAGAAATAGAAAAGGAAACAAAGAAGAAGGCTCGTTAATACTTGAGGTAGATGAAGAGACACACGAATTAATTCTAAAAAGAGGAAAAATAAACATTGGAGAAACATGGAGAAAATGTATGGTATTTAACCATTACAGTGTGAGAAGATGTTTCAAATGTTGGGGTTATTATCATATTGCCAAAAATTGTACACGGCAAGAAGCATGCCATAAATGTGCAGGAGATCACAAATCAAGTGAATGTAAGGCGACAAAGAAGAAATGTATAAATTGTATGTACAAAAATAAGACGTATAATTTTGAAATCAACGATGAACATGACGCTCTGAGTGTGGAATGTCCAACGTACATCAGAGCAAGAAAAGGAGGAAGAAAAAAAGAGGCTGGGATTCTGGCAAATAGCAATCACAGAAAGAGACAATTATATACACAAACGCTCAAAGTATAAGTGGCACACAAAGAAGAAATTCAACATCAGGTTATGAAGGAGATGAACCCGGCACTGTTGGCGCTATCGGAGACAAGATTAATACCAGACATTGAAGATAGTGAGGTGAATGTACCAGGCTATAGTGTCGTTAGATGTGATTCAGAAAACAGGAATACAGGAGGAGTCATATTATATATAAGAAATGATATCAAATATGAAGTAATACTAAATGAAAATAATATCTAACTGTTGGTGTGTAGCGGTAGAAGTGAAAGACAGTATGTTTAAAGGTGCGATCGCTGTTGTGTACCACTCACGAGTGCGTCAGATGGTGATTTTATACGATTCTTGGAG
This sequence comes from Tetramorium alpestre, assembly GCA_021460005.1. Lineage (NCBI taxonomy): Eukaryota > Metazoa > Arthropoda > Insecta > Hymenoptera > Formicidae > Tetramorium > Tetramorium alpestre. The sequence continues at coordinate 230,586 of JAJVSH010000203.1, read as the reverse complement.
GATATAGTGGAAATATTGGTAGTGAAGGGAAATGTATAATGGTAGGGGACTTTAATATAGATGTAATAAAGGATTCGTTTTATACAAAAAAACTAATAACAGAAATGTCATATTTAGGTATGAAACAGTATATTGATAAACCGACGCGAGTGATGAAAGACAGTAAAACGTTGATAGATTTGGTTTTTGCGAATTGTAAATTAAATTATAAAGTATATGAAAAACCGAAGATAACGGATCATTCGTGGATAAATATTGAATTTATTATAAGCAATGCGGGTAAAAAATATAGAGAATTTATTAGTAGAGATTATATCAGATTTCATATAGGTGAATTTTGTAAAGAAGTAGAAAAAAGAATAGAATATAAAGATGATCTAGATGGAGATGTTAGAGCAAAATTTCATTCAAAGTATAGTAAATTGCATTAGATATAGTTGCACCAAAGAAGAAATATAAAATACCAAAGATATGGGAAGGGAAAAAATGGTATTCGGATGATATAAGAATAGCTACAAAGAAAAGGGACGAAGCATATGTAAGAGCGATGCATACGGGTACTGAGCAGGATTGGTTACAGTTTAAACTTGAAAGAAATATAGTTGTTAAATTAATTAGAGATAAAAAGAAAGAATATTATGAAAATATGATAGACAATAATAAAAGCGATCCTACAATGATGTGGAAAACTTTAAAAAAAGTAATAAGAGGAGAAAAAGTGGGCGCAAAGGAAGTAGATAATATAGATTTCGAGATACTACGGAACATAGGGGAATGTAATTTGGCGGATAAGTTTAANTTGTATTATATACAGAGTATTGACGACATAATTAAGTCCATACAAAAGGAGACTAGTAGAAGTTAGAAAACTATTTATGTTATAGATAATAAAGAAATTATAGAGAACTTTGAATTGATAGATATATATAAGTTGGAACGAATTGTTATGGGACTATTACGAAAGAAGGGAACGGATGAAGGAATAACTAGTGATTTATTAAAAGCATGCTTTTACGTAATAGGGGAAGAATTCTTGAAGGTAGTAAATGATTCATTATGTAAAGGTAAATGTCCGGAAGGGTGGAAAACATCCACGATAATACAGATTCCTAAAATAGAAAAACCAAAGAAANCAAGTGAATATAGGCCAATAAATATATTGCCGATATATGAGANAGTATTAGAATTGGTAGTTAAGGAGCAAATTGAAAGGTATTTACAAGATAATGATATTATTACAGAACACCAATCGGGTTTTAGAAAAAATCATTCTTGTGAGACAGCAATTCAATCTGTAATCGATGATTGGAAGATAATAGTTAGTGAAGGAGATATTGTAGGAGTAATATTTCTAGATTTAAAACGGGCATTTGAAACAGTAGATAGAGATAGATTACTGGATAAATTGTATCAATACGGAATGAAAGGTATGGTACTAGAATGGTTAAAATCGTATTTAAATAATAGAACACAACAGGTTAGATTTAACAATCAATGGTCAAAACAAATTACGACAAAATACGGAGTTCCGCAGGGATCAGTATTAGGGCCTTTGTTATTTACGATATATAATGATATCGTGCAAATTTGTCCAGAAAATAGTAGCATTAAAATGTTTGCGGACGATACAATAATATATGTGAGAGGAAAACGGCAGCAGAGAAGAGAAATTAAACACAGTATTACTTATAGTAGAAAATTGGATGAATGTCAATAAATTAAAAATGAATGCTGCCAAAACTAAGTTTATGATAATTAGAAGTATAAAAAAAGAATTGAGAAGAAATATTACATTAGAATGTTTAGATGGCACTGTGATAGAACGTGTAGAAAATACTAAATATCTTGGTGTAATTATCGATAGTAAACTCCGATTTGAAGATCACTGTGATTATATATTAAAAAAAATAGGGGAAAAGATAAAGTTTTTTAAATAGAATTGGTAAAGACATATCGGGTTATACCAGATGTATTGTTTACAAATAAATTATAGCACCACATTTTGAATATTGTAATACGATATTGACAGGTATGATTGAGACTCAGCTGACCAAACTTCAAGTAGCCCAAAATCGAGCCATGCGAGTTATATTACAATGTGATAGGTATATTAAGGTGGAAAGAATGCTGCACGCGTTGTAGTTTATGTCCATAAGACAGAGATTACGTTATAACGTTTGTATATTTGTTTTTAAAATGGTAAATGGCATGTTACCTAAACAATTAGGAAATAGAATAGTGTTAGTAGGAGATAGGAATGAGAGACGAACAAGACAGGCGAGTAACATTGTGATACAATTTAGAAGAACAAGAAGTGCGCAAAATAGTCTATTTTACAAAGGTATACAAATGTATAATGCTATGCCAACAGAACTAAAGCAATGTGATGATCTTATAACATTTAAGCGTATGTTAAAGAATATATTATATCTCAGTTAACTAGTTTGTAAGACACTCTATGTACAACAAAATAGCTGAGAAAGCTAAATAAATATCAATCAATCTCTCTCTTTCTCTCTCTCCGCTCGCGCATGCTCACACTCATCCTTCTCCGCTCGCGCATACTCACTCTCTCGTCTCTATTCCGTCGACCGATTCGCCAATCCCACAATATATTTAACAGTTAGTTATATTACGTCCAGACCTCAGGAAATTTAAAGAAATAACGGGAGCCGAAGGAGAGGGCCTCCTGAAGGAGAAGGGAAGGGGATGGAAGAACGTAACAAATGCCTTGATTTGTCTCGCCCGTTTGCGCGAGCGAGTCGAGCACATGTGTTTGGGTCAACGTCTGGGACAGACGCTATGACGTCAAAGTCGGAGGGCTCGTGGTCCTGTTGTCGAGTTAGGAAATTTAATCCCTTTTACTCAGGGATAGAACCAAGTGCGAATCTTAGCGGAAGGAGGAAGGGTGAAGTCGAGAGAGTTTATTAAATAAATAAGTTGATTTTGATTAAAACTGATTACATTATTTATTCGTTTACTTTAATAATTACATTATTTATTCGTTTACTATAATAAAAGAAATTATTTGTTATAATAAAAGAAAATATACATAATTGGTTAAAACGGTAACATATATATTTATATAAGATATAAAATATTTTATCGTCTAACATTTTAATAATTGTTGAATTAATTATTACTTGTTGTGTATGTGTGTGTGTGTGTGTGAGTGTGTGAGTATGTGGGGAAAGGTTTGTGTGAAATGAGCGCGAGATTATTTGTGCGGGCTCGGCGTCGCTTATTCGTGTCCTCGCGGTCCGCGTCCTGTTGGTGGGATTCTCCTTGGGGGAACTCTTTCTGGTCGGACTCTTCCGGTTCGTCAGGTTGGAAAAACGGATCCTCAAGATTGGTCTCCTTTTCTTCGCGGGATGGAGATGAAGAATAGGATATCCACTCGTCATCCGAGTCTATCCATGGATAGATGTTAGGGGAGGAAGGGGGCGTCGGCGGAGGAAAATCTGGTAATGTTGAATGATCGACCGGAGGAGGGAAGGAGGAGGAAGAGGAGGAGAATTAGGATAAACTTCGTCAAACCCCTAATCGTCGAACGCCTCTATTTCATCGAGGATTTGTAATAGTTCCTCGTCGCGGATCTCATTGTAATCGCGATTCACTAAAAGAAACGGTCCCGATTTACATTCGCGGTCCGTACACGAAAAGTATCGCGAGGGAATAAATGGGAAATAAAACTCACTGTTGCTGTAAATCAAGCGTCTTCCCTGATGAGTCTTCCTTGATGGCAGCTCGGTTCTCTTGGATGACCAGCGGGTCAGCGTCAGGTCGACTCGTGAAGCGGATGTGGTTGTTTCACCGATCAAATCGCGACTTGCGAGAAAGAACTGGGAAAGAGCTCGTACGAAACGTACAAGACTTCGTGGTCACGAGCACAGACTCTACAATTCTTGTACTCGTCCGGATTCAGAAGAAAAGCTCATGAAGCACATGAACTCGTGAATACGTAAAAATTTGTTGACAAAAACCCGCTTAGAAAACGCATTGAAATCTCGTAAAAAAACTATCGCTTTTCCTTCGAGATCACGGATTTTTATACAGGAAAATTGGAAGATGAGTGTGTCTGAGGTTGATTTGGAGTTTCCTGATTCGTTGAGTATTTTCGTTTTTTCTAATTTTAATTGGTGAAAGGGGTATAAATTTTGTTTTGGATTTTCCTATTGGCGGTTTGGTCGTCTCTTTGTTTTACCATATGGTGTGTATTTTATAAATGTTTAATCTAATCGTGAGACGATTCCTCCGGACTCAAGTGGTTTTTTGTTGTGAGAATTCGGCGTTATTTAGGCGATAATTGTCAGCCGAACTCGTAAATTTCATATTTTACCTTCTCGTCAAGCTTGGTTTTCAGAAAAAGCTTCGATTAGAGAATGCGTGCTCTATTACGGTGGACCGGCGTCTGTCAACGGCGCACGTGCAAGCAATCTTCGGTCTTGTTATTTTTTTAAAAGAAAGGGTTCATATGTGCACGTGCAACTCACTCGTCGCCTGCCCTTTGGTCTTAAAAAATAGTTTCTCACGCTTTTCTCGAATGGGAGAAATCGTGGAGTCCACTGGATGTAACAGTTATATATGTAATTATTATATACAGGGTGTCCCACAATTGTGGCATAAATTTTCGTGGGCAGATAGAGCGGACGAAACTGAGTAGAAAAGTCCACTACCATTTTGCAATTTTTGCAATAGTTAACGAGATATTAATGATTAAAAATAGCCGTATTAGCTCGGCCCTCCGCCGAATANAAGCGCGCGGCGAGATACGACCGCCCAGCGTTATTGTTACTAAGATCGCGCGAGGAGTTGTTTACTACACGCGGCAATGCCTAAAAGAGGCGGTTCTGAGCTGCGATTGTTCTCCTGTTTTTTGCCATTTATAGAAAACAACTCTTCGCGATCTTGGGAACAATGACGCTGAGCGGTCGTATCTCGCCGCACGCTTGTATTCGGCGGTGGGCCAGGCTAATACGGCGATTTTTAAACATTTATATTTCGTTAACTATTGAAAAAATTGCAAAATGATAG